>CAUYQU010083171.1:0-182233 GCA_963574635.1 Cheracebus regulus
CATTTGTCTATTTTGGCTTTTGTTGCCAATGCTTTTGGCGTTTTGGTCATGAAGTCCTTGCCTACACCTATGTCCTGTATGGTTTTGCCTAGATTTTCTTCTAGGGTTTTTATGGTGTTAGGTCTTATGTTTAAGTCTTTAGAAAAGGTCTTGCTCTCTTGCCCATGCTGGAGTGCAGTGGCATGATCATGGCTCACTGAAGCCTTGACCTCCCAGGCTCAAGCAATGCTACCATTTCAGCCTTCGAGTAATTGGGGCAATAGGCATGCGCCACCACACCAGGCTAATTTTTAAACTTTTTGCAGAGATGGGGGGGCTCCCTATTTTGCCCAGTCTGGTCTCGAACTCCTGGGCTTAAGTGATCTTCCTGCCTCAGCCTTCCAAAGTTTGGGATTACACTTCATTGAACACTAATTTTTCATCTACAAATATAAGGTCAATTAATACAAATTACTCAAGATAATGTGGGAATTACCAATATCTTTTCTAGTGGTACTTAACCAGGTTAGCACTTTTTTTTTCATTGAGAATAAGATATTTGTACATATAAAATTCAATTAAATGTTTGGATCTCTAGATACAGTCCTAACAATTTTAACTCCGTATGATCATTAAAAATGTTCCCCTTTTCACCTGCTCATCTGAAAGCCACAAATTAAGATTTAGGTTATTAAAAACAAATAACCAAAAAACACTTTCCATGCTTAACACATTAGGATTTACTTTTAAAATGGACAGTAATAAAAATTATTATTATTATTATTTATTTTTATTTTTACTCAACATGATCTCTAATCTGTAGGGGAAAAACTGATGATGTCATACTAATAAAAATAATTTAATCCTAGTTTTAACAGTCATGCTTTGATTCAAGTTCTGTTATGTGCTGGGCACCATTCTTGCCACCGTGGTGATAGGTGGGGGGATGGACAGGCATAGGCGTGAAAAACATACAGTTCTTTGAGGGTTATGTGAGTGTCAATCCTGTAGTATAGCTAGTTAAAGGAGAAAGAGACATGCCAGAAAGGTGAAGAAACAAATGAAAGTTACATAAATAGAAAAGACCAGAAAAGTAGAGTGAAATAAAAATCTGGGAAAAGCAAAAGATCTACAGCTAGTTAATAGTTCAAACATCCATTTAAGCTTCTACATTTCTGTTACCTTTCAAGATTTTTAAAGTTATCTTCTTCTGGTCCTAAATCTTTTTAAAGACTCTGCACTCTCATTCTCTATTCAGATAAATCAGTATGACTACTTTATATCTTTTTTAAAAAATGCTTGGTTTGGTTTTCTTTGGTTTTATGGCTCAGAGGATTATGATGGGTGAGAGTGGTGATATAGGTAGAGGAAACATTGTTGAAAAGCCATCTCTACTCTTACCATTGATAATCAATGACTCAGTGTAAATTGCTCTTAGAGGGTTTTCTCCATTTGGAATACACAAACATCCTTGTTTATTAGTTTTTGTTATCTCTGAGTAATGTGAAAAAGACTATTTTATTCTTTGTTGTACATTTCAGTACTTAGTAGAATTCTTGGCTCATATATGTTAGTTGAAGCATTTAATTGTTCTTCAGATTTATTTGGCACCATCTAATTTCCAGCCAACAACTTACCTGATCCTGGTTGTTTGGGTCTTCTCCACTTGACTCGAATAGTTTTCAATATCATCTTGAAAGACTCTTTTTTACACAGAAATATTTTACTTTTCTAGTAAGCCACTCTGTATTTAAATATAGTGATGTATATAAGTGTCAGTACATTTATAGTATTTAATCTTTAGTCCTTATTTACATTATACTTAATAGATAGTATTTAGTCATTATATTTTTCTACAAATGAGTAATTATGGAATAGATTCCTCAGATTGGGTCCTACAATGAGGTCCTAGTAATTTTATATTTCTCTTTGCCTTACACAGAAATATATTAGAGTCTCTTTTCATGTAGTAACATCCATCAGTGAATTTTAGGTTATTTCCCACATCGACTACTAAAGTCAAGGTTTTATTTTATGATAGTGAGAATAAAAGAACTTTGCCAATTGAAAACATACAAACGTGGAAAACAGAGTCTATTGATTGCAATTTAGCAACCAAATTTGTCATTTAAATGAAAGACTACCTTCATCTTCTGTGATAGTGTTTTGAGCTCTGGAAGTTTAGCACTGTTAATGTAGGACTAGGACTATATGCCAGAGACAGAGAGAGAGAGAGAAGACAGATTGTCCCAAAACTGAATAAGAATAATTCATAACTCTGAAGCAGCACAATTCCAAGTTTAAAAATGCAATGAAAGTTTTATCAGAACATATACATATATATATATACACACACATATATACATTTAGATTTTCTTTTTTCTTCATACTTTTAAATTAGACCTAACAAAACAGAAATCTATCTGTATTAATCTAATGTTAAGTATTTTTAAAGGAAAATGTTATGATATTTAAACAAATTATTTTTAAATTTTTGCATCCTGGTAAAATTGACACACATAGAAGTCAATATTTCACTTATGAATGTTCTGCAAACATTATTATCTGTAATAATGGCCACTCTCATGCCTAACTTCTGGCTAACTTCCGGGCACATACAAAATTGTTCCCTTAAGATCAATTTTTTGGCACGAAGACTTTTAGCCTTCTTGAAATGCCATTCCCTCGCTAACAAAATATATATCCTAAATTTCTTTTTTCACTGACTATTCTCTATACTCCTGGATAATGGGAATAAGGGTTTCTCATTCTCCCATACTTCAGGGTACCTCAGAATTGAAGACTTAGTCTTTCTCCTCCATGCCATCTTGGATCATTACTCTTCATGCCCTCGTAAAACTGCCTTGTTTTGTTGAGGTTCCTGCCGTTCTCCTGCCCATCCTCTTTCTTTCCTCATTGCTGTCCTTACGGATCCCAAAGTTATGCTTTCCATTTATTGAAGACTCTGACACTTGCCTATCTATTTCCTTTCCTACTCCAAGTCCTACACTTACCCTAGGCAGCATCAGTGCTTTTGCGGGTGATGTTCAACATCCTAGTCATTCATTTCCTTGAGCTTCATATCACTATAATTTTCTCTTCCAATAATACTCTTCTGTGCACACCCTGGACTCTGTGATGATTTGGAATTACTCTATCTGAGTCATAACTTTGGACTTTATCACTATTCTAACCTTCCTTTGTAGCAATCTTAGTTACTTACAATCTATCAAGATTATTTATTTATTTATTTATTTTACTCACTCGTCTAATCTTTGAATTCTTCCTCTTCATCAGTGGCCACTTTCACCCCATGTGCATGCGTGGGCACGCACACACACACACACACACACACACACACACACACACATCTTTGCTTTTCTTGTGATCCTTAGGTTAATGATTTAAACAAAAAATTTAACGATGTCTTGAACTCCACTAAATTCTCTTTCCCTATATCTCTTTTATTGTTCATACTGGCTAAAATATAAAGATACAACTATCTGAAAAAAAGGCTAACCTCCACCCAGACCACTGAGGAATGCTACAGAAATGTAGCATTTGTGTAGCATTGTGTGGCATATGCTACACAAATATTGAGGAGGTGCCTCTTCAACTAAGTCCTCAATTCTGCCCACCATTCCTGCTATATTCTTTTAACCTGTTTTCCACAATGACTATTCTAGTTTATTCAGTTTCCTCAAATTTCCAGTTCTCATCACCTGACATCTCATCTTTCTACTACTTCAAAAAGATAATGTGATTGATGAATTAAATGGCATTTCCTTCAACTTCCTGATATTGAGCCAACAGACCTATCTGCATCCATTCATGTTTTCACGAGGAAGCCTACAGTGTGTCCAACTTTCCAGTCCGTTATACTGAACCATATGAAAATGTCAGGGTGTGACAACTTTTGACCTATGTGAAAGGTAATTTCAGTTGGGTGAACCTAATAGTTCATAATCCATGACTATTCAAATATTATGTGAGTCCAGTTCCTCTTCCAACCTCAGACAATAATAAAATGGTTAGTTTATACCATTTTAAGTATACTTAAAACTGTCCCATCCACAAGAAAACAAAAATCCTCCTTCGACTCCATATACCTTGATGACTTGTCTCTCCCATCCGTAAACTCATGAAAAAATTGTTAATACTCACTTTTTCCATCCACTCGCTTTCAGTATTTTCTTCAACCCACATACACTGATTTATGACCCCACTATTCTGTTTCTTTTCCCATCGTGATCACCGATGATTCCCTATTGCTTAATTCAGTGGATAGTCTACATTTTTATCATATTACTCTTTATCCTTTGTATCACACTTCTTCTTATCTTTTCTAATTTTCTCCTAATTTTCTCTGGTTTTTCAGCCATTCCTAAAAAATCAATAGGGCAAAAGATTTTTTTTTTAAGTGAATTGACCAAAAGGGAACTGATAAACATGGTGTGAATGTAAATATCTATGGCCATCATGGAAAATAGTATGAAGATTTCTATATAAAAAAAAATTAAAAAATAGAACTACCATATGATCCATCAATTCCACTACTGACTATATATGCAAGGGAGAGCATCATGTTGTTCACAATAAAAAACATGCAATGTTACTATCAATTTAAAAATAAATAAATGGATAAATAGGAAAGAGCAATTAATTCTAAATAGGACATAAAATAAGCACTTCAAATATAGCACTTGGTGCAGTCTTAAAGGTATGTTTTTTATAAGTAGAGAAGTAGAGGGGGACAATTTTAGATGAGCCCCAATGTTATGCTTTCCATTGATTGAAGACCCTGACACTTGCTTCTGTATTTCCTTTTTTACCCCCAGTCCTACACTTACCCTAGTGTAGGTTGTCAGACTAACAATGCAGGGGCCCATCATCATTAATGTAACAGGTGTTTTATTTATTTTGTTTTGCACCAGGTTGGCATCTTCAAGAAAGATGCAAATTATGAAGTTTTCATTTTAAAACAAATACTCATTTTAGAAATTTGTTATAGAAGATACATATATATATACATATATCTCTCTATATAGATAGATGTTTCAGCAGGCATAAAAATATAGCACAGAAAAGTTCTGTGAATGACTTGATTTTTAAGTCTTGTTGTTTTTATAATTATTAAAATTAAATATTACTTTGAGAGTAGCTGCCTGAATTCGTTAATCCACTAACAATTCTTTTAATTCAGGTTCGCTATTTGATAATAAACTAATAAATTACAATCGTGATTACTGAAATGCTCCCATTAGGAAACAACTAGCAGTTTTGAGCAGATACCATGGAAAACATACTGGGTGTGGGGTCAGAGCACCTGATTTTGAATCAAGACTTCTCTAGTTGATAGCTGTGTGTCATTAGACCAGACCCAAGACTTCTGTGAACCTGTCTCTATCTCCGAATTAGTACCCAGGATAAATACTATGAGAACTACAACACAATAAAAGGTTTTCATTGCTAATGGACCCAGTGGAGGCACAATTGAAAAGAGAGTTTAGTATATTAATGTAGGGTTTGATCATAACCCTTGTGCCAAAGGCACCTATGGAACAAATGGCCCACTTACTTTTTAGGGGTTTACTGTCCTTTTTTCCCTGGAATTCCTATTCAGGTACCTGAGAACAGATCTAATAGAATGATTTATTGTGTCCTATTTGTAACCAAATGATTCTTTTCACCAAAGAGTTTTAGGTCTCTCCAAGAGGAATAATTATTTCCTTGTCTCTGCTCTATTGGGTCACAGCCCAGATACTTGGTGGCCTCAGTATCTTGAGACACATACTGTATAACTCAGGCATGTCTCTCCCTCGGGGTCTGCTGGGTGCCTCCAGTACAAGGGGAATTTTTCCATGGCTATTCCCCATAGTACTAGAAGTTCCTAATTGCACTGCTACACACTCTTTTACGAATTTGGGGGCTCTTTCAGATTCCTGGATCTTGGATGAAAATAATAAAATTATTTCTTAGTATTTTCTGCTCAGCAAAATTTACTCTCTATTTTCAAGCTTCTATTTTTCTCACGTGCCACATCTGTGTTAGAATCTATAATTACTGTAGAGAAGAAAATGTTAATTAATAGGAGCCAAGAAATTTAGGCGGGCAAAAGTAATTACTACTTTTATGTTTGGGAGCAAATCTTTTTAGCCTCAGCTGCCTCAATTCAAAAATGGGCATAATTATATTTACTATATAAACTTTATATAGCTGTTGGATGGATCGAGTGTTATAGGATATGTTAAAGACCTCTACAACTGTAAAGTGATGTATAAAAGTTATTAATTATCATCATTATAATTAGAGTGACATGTACTTCATCCTTACACCTCACCCTTTGTTCTCCCAAGCTTGTTTGGAATGAGATAGGGCAACCGTAAGTAAAGAACCATGCCCGACCTTCTCAGGGTCCCTACATCTTTCTAACACCACCCTCATAAGACTGCTTACACTGTGCAAATGTATCAGACACAGGCAGAAAGAACTCCAACAATTAAGATAGCTTATCAGACATATGCAAATTCTAATGTATATATATATTTAGCTGAATCCACCCTGTGGCAGGTATTTTGTTAGGATGAGTAAAAGAAAAGTGGAGATGAGAACTATGTGGATGGAAATTCCTTCATTACAGTGTTGATTGGAACCGCCACAATAAGCACGACTTCTATGTGGTGGCGCATCTGCTTTGGTCAGAGCAGCTATCAATTGCTTACACTTTCCAAACCATCTAGTTTTTTCCAGCTGGGTCAGTCAGTCACAGCCACTCCTTTAATCAGGTTTGATAAAAGCTAACATTGAATGAGTACTTCCAATCTTTTCTTTCTCATAGTACCACTGTAGATATCATCTCTGTTTTACAGATTAATAAACTCAGGCTCCAGTAAGTGATGCCAGGCCACATAACTTGTGAGTGCCAAGCAAGGAATTTTGTCTGAAACAATCCAGGCTTTTTCTACCACACATGCAACCTCTATTCAGAGAGCTGGTGAGGCTGCTGTGATCAAACTCTTAAGAGGTAAATGTGGGAGAAATATTGCTTATTTTCTGTTCAACAATGTGAGATACACAGGATTGTCTGAAAGAGGTGAAATATCATGTAAAGATGCATTCCTTTTCCCCAAATCCTATTGATACATATAATAATATATCACTGCATTGTCTTCAAACATCTTTCTTATATGTCTGACTCATGATACTGTTCAATGTACATATGAAGATGAAATCCAGTAAGTATATTTTATTTATTTATTTTTTTGAGATGGACTTTTACTCTTGTCACCCAGGCTGGAGTGCAGTGGTGTGATTTCAGCTCACTGCAACCTCCACCTCCTGAGTTCAAGTGATTCTCCCACCCCAGCCTCCTGTGTAGCTGGGATTACAGGTGTGCATGACCACGCCCTGCTAATTTTTGTATTTTTAGTAGAGATAGGGTTTCTCCATGTTGGCCAGGCTGGCCTCGAACTCCTGACCTTAGGTGATCCACCTGCCTCAGCCTCCCAAAGTGCTGGGATTACAGGCCTGAGCCACCGCACTTGACTCGCAACCCAGTAAATTTAATATACAGCATGTTAACTATAATTAATGATACTTTATTGTATATCTGAAATTTGCTAAGAATGTAGATATTAAACATTCTTACCATACACACACAAAAATAGTAAGTATATGAAGTGATAGTAATGTTAGTTTGGTTGTGGTAGTAATTTCACAATGTATACATATATCAATTACCCTGTTAAACCCCTTAAATATGTACATTTTTTATGAGTCAGGGTCTTGTTCTCCACCTAGGCTGGAGTGCAATGAGGTAATCATAGCCCACTGCAGCCTCAAACTCCCAGGCTCAAGGGACCCATCTCAGCCTCCCAAGTAGCTAGAACCACAGGCACACACCACTATGCCTGTAGAGTGGGTTTTTGTTTTGTTTTATTTTGTTTTGCTTTTGCAGAGACATAGTCTCATTGTGTTGCCCAGCTAGTTTCAAACCCCTAGACTCAAGAGATCCTCCTGCCTTGGCCTTCTAAAGTGTTGGGATTACAGGCATGAACCACCACTCCTAGGCTACGTTTTTTATTTGTCTATTATACTTTAATAAAGCTCAGGGGAAAAAAGATGGAGACTATTAAATAGACAGCTCTCAGTCTCATTCTTGCTTGCTAGACAACAGTGACCTAGAGATGTGATAAATCAAGTACAGACAAGATTGCATGGGTCAGTGGAATATCAAGAAAACCATCTTGGATATTAAGAGAATGTAAGGAACAGAATAGCACATGTGAAGAGAAGTGCTATACCTTCAGAGTACAAAAGTTGGATTCAGTATATGGAAGGCCTTTCTTTTTAAAATGTAAATCATATCAGCCAAGTGCAGTGGCTCTCGCCTGTAATCCCATTATTTTGGGAGGCTGAGGCAGGTGGATCACTTGAGCTCAGGAGTACCAGACCAGCATGGGCAGCATGGCAAAACTCCATTTCTACAAAAACTACAAAAATCAGCCAGGCATGGTAGTGCAGGCTGGTAGTCCCAGCTACTGGAGAGGCTGAGGTGGGAGGATGGCTTGGGCATGGGAAGTTGAGGCTGCAGTGAGCTGAGATTACAACACTGCACTCCAGCCTGGGTGACAGAGCAAGACACCGTTTCAATTTTAAAGAAAGTAAATTATATCATGTTTTTCACACATTTAAAATTGTCCAGTGGGTTCCTATAACCCTTAGATTTAATGACACCTCACCATGGCCTACAGAGACCCCATGATGTAATCCTTGTCTGTCTCTCTGGCTCATCTTCTTCACCCTTCCTGGGACTCTCCACAATCCAATCACACTGGCCTCAGTTCCTCCCGGGACTCAACAAGTTCACTCTTGTTTCAATTCTTAGAACTTGCTGCCACCTCATTGCTCTTTCCCCAGATCTTGAAATTGTTTCCTTGTGATTGACCTCTCATCCCAAATAGCTTTTCTTCAGTGATAAATCCCTGCTGCTTAATTAAGTAAACATCGCCACTGTCCCTCAACCTCCAATCACTCTTTGAAGTGTTTTACTTTAATAGTTAAAATGGATGACAGAATGTTAGGAAATAAAATGACTGCACAACTTCATGAATATACTGAAAAGCATTGAATTGCATACTTTAAATCGGTGACCTGTATGATATGTGAATTATATCTCCATAAAGCTGTTAGAGAAAAAAGGAATAAAATGGAAGAAAGGAAAGAAAAATAAAGACAGGAAAGAAGAAATCAAAAGGCTCTGGAAACTCAAAAGTATGTCTTCATTCAATATAAAAGCTCCCACAGCTATTATTCACTAACGTGTCAAAGTCATACTGTATCATTATCCCTCCTCTTTAGCACTTACTTGACTTCAGCAGTGACTTACATGACTTCTTCAATAGTTCTTTAAATAGTTCTTTCTGACTCAAGGAAGACTTTAGTTTATTTTCTTTTCAAACTTCACCTTTTTTTCCTTTTTTTTATTTTTTGAGATGGAGTCTCACTCTATCACCCAGGCTGGAGTGCAATGGCATGATCTCGGCTCACTGCAACCTCCACCTCCCAGGTTCAAGCAATTCTCCTGCCTCAGTCTCCTGAGTAGCTGGGACTACAGACGTGTGCCACCATGCCCAGCTAATTTTTACATTTTTAGTAGAGATAGGGTTTCACCATGTTGGCCAGGCTGGTTTCAAACTCCTGACCTCAGGTGATCTGCCCACCTGAGCCTCCCAAAGTGCCGCAATTATAGGCATGAGCCACTGCACCCAGCCTCATCTTTTATTTTTTAAAGAAAAACTATTTCTGAATGGTCAGATACAGTGACAGTAAGACTTGTTCATTAGAAAAGATTTGTAAATAATGCCTTTATGCACGTTACAACTTTCAAAACAAGATCTGCTTTCTTGTGGAGGTCAAATTTTGTTGTCAAGTAACAGTAGGAAGAGAGATGACTAAGGAAGAATGCTGCTTAAGTGAAGACATTAGTAAGAAAGCAGAAAAATGTGTCCCCTCCAAATCTGAATCAATACTGGCAAAAGTGGTTGGAAAGCACTGCTCTGGCTAGTCACATTGTTTTCAGTAGCACAGGTCAATGACCTATGCATTCCTTTTGATTCTTGTGAGGTTTTGTCTCAGTTCCTTCAAGAAATAATTTCTCCTGGAACGTCACCATGTAAATTTGCATTTTTGAACAGAAGAACTTTGAAGAGTACCATTCTTGACATGGAACTCTTATCTACTAAAACATAAGTTATTTTAATAATTTTAATTATGATATCAATTAACTTTCCAGTTATAAAACATGTCTTTCTTATTTGTATAATGTGGGATTATGGAAACGAGACACACAGCTTGTCAGCACATGAAATGTAAGAGAAGGCACAAACCTCATATAATCTTTTACACGACTTTCAGTATTTCTGTCCACATTACCCATTTTATGACAGTCTCGTTGTTTCTGGTGAGACAATTAAAATGATCATCATCATCATTACTAAGCCATCGTGATTATGAATAATAACACCACCACTTCCTGGTTTTGCATGACAAAAACTTTATTCCAGAGTTACTGTGTTTTACCTAGGAATGAAGTAAAATTCTAATTGATAACTCACCCATCTTGTTCTAAAATTTCCCATATTTATTATCGTTGTCCAGTAAGTCTTTCCCTGTGGACACTTCAAAATGTGCTCACCATATAATGCCTACTTTTGAAACTGTGATTTCTCCTGCAGGCTTCCCCCTCCCCCAAGCTTAGAATCACTTCCCTGCTGGAACACTTTTGGGATAAGCCAGGATTTGTTAGGCTACTCAGCTGCTCCCCTGTCAGTGAGTTGTTTGTGTC
The DNA here is from genome assembly GCA_963574635.1 of Cheracebus regulus. NCBI lineage: Eukaryota > Metazoa > Chordata > Mammalia > Primates > Pitheciidae > Cheracebus > Cheracebus regulus. The sequence continues at coordinate 10,826 of CAUYQU010083171.1, forward strand.
CAGTGTTGTTACTTGGATTCTGAAGTCCTGGGCACCACCTTTGTTTCTTTCACAAGGAGCGCATTTACCATCTACTAGCTCACTCCGCTCCATCTATTCACAGACTCCTTGGTATCCTTTCCTAGCTGCTTTTGAAAAACTAGATGCTATTTTTAGTGTGGCCTGGATAATAACAGTAATAAAATAACTAAAACTTCTAAGTCCTTACCATGTTTCAACTACTGTTTGAAGTACTCTTATGTATATATTAACTCAGTCATTGCAATCATCCCACATAATATGGGTGCTAGGGTTTGGATATTTGACCCTCCAAATCTAATCCTGAAATTTGACATCAGTGTTGGAGGTGGGGCCTCATGGGAGGTGTTTGGGACATCAGACAGATCCATCAAGAAGAGATTAATGCCTTTCTTTTCTTTCTTTCTTTTTTTTTTTTTGAGACACAGTCTTGCTCTGTCGCCCAGGCAGGAGTGCAGTGGTATGAGGTCAGCTCACTGCAACCTCTGCCTCCCAGGTTCAAGTGATTCTCCTGCCACAGCCTCCTGAGTAGCTGGGATTACAGGTGCCTGCCATCATGCTCGGCTAGTTTTTGTACTTTTGTGGAGACAGAGTTTCACCATGTTGGTCAGGCTGGTCTCAAACTCCTGACCTCGTGATCCGCCTGCCTCGGCCTCCCAAAGTGCTGGGATTACAGGCGTGAGCCACCGTACCTGGCCATGCCCTCCTTAAGATGAGTGAGTTTTCACTTTATTAGTTCCTACAAGAGCTAATTGTTTTGTTTTTGTTTTTTTTTTTAAATCCTGGCACCCCACCTTCCTCCTCTCTGGTTGTGTGCTGTGCGCACACTCTGGCTCCAGTTTGCCTTCTTTCCTGAGTGGCAGCAGCCTTTAGCCCTCATCAGAAGCTCAGCCAATTCCAGCACCATGTCTCTTGTGTAGTCTGCAGAACCTTGAGCCAAATAAATCTTTTTTTCTTTAAAAATAACCCTGCCTCAGGTATTCCTCAAGGGTGAAGTCATTTATGTTTTTATTTGGATTGCAGGTCAGAGGTTTCTCCAAAGCTGGATTTTCCTGCTCTATAGTGAACTTGTTTGGTAGTCTCTCTGGGATAGTGTTACTAAAGCTAAATTCTTTGATTGGAAGGATTCGGGATAGGGAGAAACCAAGAAAGAAAGAGGAAGAGAGAATTGTCCTTTAGTGATTATTAAGTACAAACTTTCTACAAAATTTTTAATTGCATCTTGATTCCAGGTAAATGCTTAATCTCATTTCCATTCCTGCCATGGAAAAAAACAATGCATGTATACACTTTGCAAAAAATAGTTGTTTGCTTTGCAGATGGTTTAAGCTGTCTACTACTTTATGTTATATTCTTTCATTTAGTAGATAAATGTTTACCAAGTACTTGTATGAAGCAAGCTCCCCACCAGTCTAGAATAGCCATGGAAATTCTTCAATGTTTAAGCTAAAATTAGGTTAGTACTAAAAGAAATAAAGGGAAAAATTAAAAAAAAAAACATTGAGGAATACATATTTCAGGGAATGTCTGGAAGGAAATAAACTGAAACAACTTCTCACTTTGACATAATTCAGTCACAATAATGGTTCTGGTGTAAGAAACAGAATAATTGAACAGGTAACCGCATATTTTTGAAGATGAGAATTCTGTTGCAAAAGAAACTCCCTTTTATTAACTGCTTTCTATACCTGGCTCAGAGAGGAAAATAGTGAGAAGATGTGTTCCTCCTTTTTAAGCTTAAAAAAAAATCCTTATTTTCAACCATTATTTCCTCTAAAGAGGAATCATTAGTCCTTCTTTGAAATTCTCTTTTAAATTTTCTGCAACTCTAATAGCAATTTGTGTACACTGTGTTCCTCCTTTATCAGACTATAAGTTCCTCAAAAGAAAGATCTGTTGAAGAGTCTTTACATTCCCCTGTTTTGTACATAGTACTCCTGAATAAAATACTTGCTGAGTTAACTAATGCATAAATGCATTAATTAGGTTTAGCTCTACTCTATTAATATACTGTTGTCTTAAGTATGTCCTTGGTTCTCACATTTTCTTGTCTTTGCTTATGGTATTCTCTGCCTGATGCACACATAACCCTTGCCAATTCCTTCTCAGCCTTTAGGACGTAGTTTTAAGAACAGCTTCTCTGAGGCAAAACCATTAGTATCCACTCATCTCTGACAGCATTTTGAGACTTGTATCATAGTAGTTACTTTATGTGTCTCTAGATTACACATCTTTTAAGAGAGGAGACTATGGCTTAATCATTTTGAATCTCTAGAAGTGTTTCATTGGCACACAGAAGAAACTTGGTGAATGTCGACAATGAGCTCACGATTCTCCAGGGTTTTCTGTTAGTAAAGGTGATGGATATGTTCATCAGCTCTTGCCTGTGCTCCAGCTCCAACTCAGTGATTCTAGAGACACTTCAGATATTTCCAAATTGCAATGCTTTTCTTTTACTACCCACCAAAGGAGTAACAGGACAGAGTAATGTTAGATCCTTCTAGAATCCCAGCTGAACTCAGAATTAGTGCTACTTGAATACTTAACAGAGCTCGGATTGATGATTCTGGGGTGGAGAAATTGCCTCTACATATTCCTTTGCCCAGACCCAAGAATATCAGGGGAAACCTAAGTCCTTTTAGTTCAGTGATGCCCAAACAGAAGACTCAACTGTTATCTTCAGTTATAACCTCAGGCCTGCTGTGCACTTTCCTACTACCAGGTACCAATCTCAGGAAAGGTAATTTCCTCCTTTTCCTTCCCATGTGCAATTTTAACAGACAGGACAAGAACTGGCACCTTTAATTCTCAGAACCACATTTTTGTCCAGTTTCCTTATGAATTAAATCTCTTTGAACAACTCATGTTGGTGTTATCTTAGCCTGCCTCAACTCTATAACTGTTCAGGTTTTGTCTTTTGACTGTGGCCTCTGGCACTGGGATGAGGAGAGAGCTTTGTCATGCATTCCTGGTTGCACAAGGGTTTCCCAAATGTTATTCATTTGCATACCACTTTTATGCTTTTGCCATATTTGCATGCTGGCACTATTACTGCCTTGATATTTTCTTAAAATTGCTTTTTAATTTATTCAAATACATTTGGCCTTACCACAACAAAACAACATCATCTATAAAAATCACAGGTTTGAAATCTTATAACCTTGTGAAATATTTATCACACCAGAGTTCCTGAGTCTAAAGTCCTGAGCTACCACCACTGATTTGTTTATTCATCATATTAATGATCTCTTCTTGTTTGGCTAATTATTTTTTTCCTTATAGTTCTCTTCTATTTTATTTTTTTCAGTCAACCTTATAGATGTTCTTCATATGTACTATGAGTTGCATGAACTATAAATGGTGTAGTAGGTTTAAGTACAGAGGTATAAAAGGAACCCCAACAACCCAAGTCCTATTTCTGCCTCCCCTAATAACCAACTTTGAGGTTTTGGTAATCTCTGAACCTCTGTCTCTTCATGTTAGTATGAGAAGAGTGACCCAAATACCCTTGTTCTCTTAGGTTTATTGTGATTTGAAACACATGAATCAAATGTATGTTATTAGTTCCTTTACAAAGAAAAAAATTAGAACAGATAGTGGACCAGGAATTACATGAAAAGATAGTGAATGGTAAAATACTGCTGACTTTAAAAAAAGAAAATATAATGTTAAATGTCAATCATATTCTTATATCATTTTTAAAAATTTCATGGAAAATATATTTAAGTGTTACCAAATGCAATATGAGCTAAATATGAATTCCAGGAAAATATTCTACAGAAAGCAGAATATTTAGTCTTAAAATCCTATTCATTTTTAACATATAATTATTTTCCAAATGGCCATTGACACTGGGTAGAAGAGTGAGTTCACTGAAACCATGGATGGTTGCCCTTATTGTCATAGCTGTTGTGTTGATTCTGGCGATAATGGTTGGTCTCCTTGTTTATTTTTTGGCATATGGTAAGTATCCATTCATTGTTTTATTTTGAATATCTGAAGACCCACTTATTTTAAAACTGTAAAATTTTCTAATATTTTAGAATGCAATTTCCATTCGAATAAATTTATATATAGTTGGGAAAAGTAATCTATGTATAAAAATTATGTCTAGACTTTAAATTTTGATGTGGTTCGTACAATATTATTTCTTGAACAGTGCAATAAATATATCCTATGTAATTTTGTGATATAGTTAATATGCTGAGAGTAAAAAATATTTTAGTAGAAATTCTAAATTTGAGGTCAACTTATGGGAATATGTTACCTTCTACCCTCACTTAATTTACAGCTTACATTTATTAATTATCAATAACAGACAATAATTGTGTTGCAATATAGCTGACAACCAAGGTGACTATGAAAATGTGTGATCCTAAAAACGAGTTAGAGGGAAGTACCGACTACAGCTATAGAATTTTTGACTCTCAGGAGTTCGCCAATTGTATCATTTTTTGTTTTCAACCCCTCTACTTCTCATAATTATAAAACTCAAATTTACAAATCAGAAACCATCCCTGTCTGTTTTCCCTTCCAGACCAGAAGTTTTACTATTACCAGGCCTCCTTCCAGATCCCCAGTGTTCAATATAATCCTGATTTTTCAGTAGAACACTCAAAACTTAGGACTGACCTGAAACAAAAAGTCAGTAACAAGGTAAGCTAAAGCTTTGCTGGCATCATTTCTATCCTGACAATACTATTGTGAAAATTAAGGTAAAAGGTGAGTTGAGAGCATTCCTTTTCGCACCTACATTAGAATTTCCAGAAAAAAACAGAATGCCCAGTTAAATTTTAATTTCAGATCTTCCTGAAAATATCTTAATGAAGTATTTGAAACATGCTTATACTAAAAATCATTCATTGTCTATCTGAAGTTCAAGTTTAACTGTATTTTTATTTGCTAATTCTGGAAACTGTAACCAATCATATTAATCTGTTCTTATGTTGCTAATAAAGACATAACTGAGACTGGGCAATTTATAAAGGAAAGATTATTAAGGATTATTAAAGATTATAAAGGAAAGATAATTGACATTATATATATATATCATCCACGGAAATTGAGCACATAAACAGTTTGGATTATTGAACTCCTCAAGAAAGTATAAAATTCATTTTGGGTACTAGTTTTAGCCTTTTCTTCTAGGAAAATATTTGCTATAAGTGTAACCCAACTCTGCGAGGGTTGGCAAACTACAGCCTGTACATAAAATCGAACCTGCTACCTGTTTTTATCTTGTTCATTGCCTAAGAATGGTCTTCATGTCTTTTTAATAGTTAAAAAAAAAAAAGAAAAGAAAAAGAAGGGTATTTTTGAAATCCAAAAATTTTATAAAATTCAAATTTCAGTGTTCTTAATAAATTTTTATCAAAACATAGTCACACTAATTTGTTTCTGTGTTGTCTATGGCTGCTTTAACACTACAATAACAGCTGTGAGTAGTTGCACAGACACTGTGTGTCCTGCAAAGTTGAAAAATTTACTACCTTGCATTTTACAGAAAAAGTTTTCATTTACCTCTGGTCTAAATTACTGCATTGCTCTTCTTTATGTTATCTCCATTTATGCACTAAGTGACAGGACCAATATTAGTAAGTTGATCATTTATTTACTAGTCATTTCCTTGATGAGTATTTAAATGGCCCTTCCAAGTACAAATACTATGAAAAGCACCAGAAATATAAAAAGAAATGTAGTTAGCTGTAGCACAAATGAATTCGCAACTTAAAAGGGGGCATAGACATATAAAGTAATGTCTTCATAACATGATCAGTGCTTTAGAAAAGGTATATAAAAAGTTCTGTGAGAGCACTGGACATAGATGCTAACATTTATTAGGATATTATCTTTAGCACTTTGTATTCACTGCATGTAGTAATCCTTAATTTCTCTAGGAGTTGGGTGAAATTATCTCCATTTTGTAGTGCAAACTTTGAGGGGTCAAAAAACTTTTCTAAAGTTATTAGAGTGACAAAGGATAAAACTGGGATTTTTTGTGGCATCTAGATGTCCAGGACTTCAAAGTTTGGGCTGTCCCTAATTCAATATCTTAATTCCTGTAACAAAATATTCTTTACTCTGGCCTGTTTTTTTTTTTTTTTCCTTCAGTGAGAATTTCCTTAAGATGTATTTTTGAAAAGGCATACCCACTCCACTCAGTAGCATTCTTCAACCCATTTCATCAGCTTCTGCTTGGGGTTGTGAAATGGCTAAAGAAATATGTCTGAAAGTGGTAAGAGTGATCTGGCATCTTTGATTAATTAGTGAATGCTGGGCTCAGTAGTGTCTGTGAATACCACTGAAGTCTTCAGAGGAAGAGTTAGTCTGTGTGTTTCTGTGGTATATTTTCAAGAGCAGCCTAATGGGACATACATCAGGGTCATCCATAGAGTAGGTACTTAACAAATGGTATGTGGTAATGTTATTTGTGTCTGAATGATTAAGTTATGTTTCTAGATAACTTATAATTCATTTTGCATTTGCCTTTTAATTTTTCTGTTGGGGCTGGCATGATGGCTTATGCCTGTTATCCCAATATGTTGGGAGGCTGAGGTGGGCAGATTACCTGAGGTCAGGAGTTTGAGATCAGCCTGGCCAACACGGTAAAACTGTGTCTCTACTAAAAATACACCTGTGGTGGCAGGTGCCTGTAATCCCACATATTTGGGAGGCTGAGGCAGGAGATTCAGTTGAACCTGGGAGGTGGAGGTTGCAGTGAGCCAACCACCGCTGTACTCAAGCCTGGGCAAGGTAGGCTATAATAAATTCCTTTTCAAAAGTTTTAGCCTGTAAATTGTTAAGTATAATGAGTTCTGAGATCCTCTCCAAAGAATCAGTTTAAGACATTCCTTGATCTTCCACCATGATTGTGAAGCCTCCCCACCACAGTGATTTAAAAATGACTCTAATGCTTTACAATATATTTTTTTATATTGTTTACTTTAAATTTTTTTAATAATCAATATGTTAGTTTTGTCATATAAAAGTGCATGTGTATATAAAAATATATTCTTCAGAAACAAATTTCCCTTCATACTTAATTAGAAGAAAACCATAGTCATTTGTTTTGAGTAACTATTGATTTATTAATTAACTTGTGCTCACCAGTCTATTCAAAATGATATTACATGGCATTTCACCAAAGAAAATTTCATAAATCAAGTCAGATGAGTGAAAAGCACTTCTTTGATAAAATCAGTTTCACAACTTAGCAGCTCTTCTCTTCCGGTTTGTGAAACTCTCTATGCAGACTCAGGTTCACGTAAGGTTCAGTATATAGTCAGTCTTTTCCCTGACAAGCCAGCTTCATGAGTCTATAAACAGGCTTGTAAGACCACATATTTTGTAACAAGCTGTGGTTTTATTAAGAAATAATTTGACCTAGGTATTTATACCACAGATAAATTATCCCATGTAGGAAGTCTAAAATGACACACAGTGGCATTTACAGTCTTATCTTATTCTAAGTAACTCTTTCCTGCATTTTTGTTGGTAAGTATGATGATTCTAGAGACGTGTTCAATAATATATATTCTCCTCCTTTCTCCCATTTGCCACAGCATCAAAACCTGGCCAAAAATTTTCCTTAGAGCCTAAAAAACAAATCTTTGAATCACCTCCATAGGATGATAACTGAACTGGAATGATATTGAGTGATGAATGAGTGATGAGTCCATATATATCAAACTTTCAAATCTCTGTGCCTCCCATTCCATGTATATTTTATATTAGAGATGGAAATGCCTCATTGTGAACCCTTTAGATCAGTCTTCTTTGACCATGTGACAAGTTCTTCAAATATCATCCTCCAATTATAGAGATAATATTCATGATGGTGGGATTATGCCCAAATGAGATTTGGGGGAATAACTGTAAATAAACATTGAAGTAAATATTATTTGCATCACAGCAAGCTTTATGCAAGCATTTTTGTGATATCTGGACATGTGAAATTCATGTTTAACAAAGCTCTATTTTGTTGTATTTTTTTCTTTTCTCAGATTAAGATATTTCAAAGATCCAATTTAAACCATCATTACGTCAAGTATCATGTTGTCAACTTTAGGTAATCACAGTTAATTGATTTGTATGATTATAAAAGGCAACTTTGTATTATTTAGTTATTCTTCAATTATTTGCTTTGTAGACAGGTCTAAAGATCTTAGATATATCAAGAGCAAAAATAGTTTAATATTATTACATTTGTTATTCCTCCTGTATAGAGTTTCTGTAGTGAGTTTCTTGAGTAGTGATGAAATATATTCTGCTGGTTGTCCTTTGAAGTCTTTTGCATTTCATATGGAAGAATCTTACAATTATTAACTACTGCTCTCAATTTTACTAACTTTAAAAAACAGTGAACAGCTATTATGAATTCTTGAATCACAGGAATATATAGTCACATATATGGCATATGATATATATATATATACACACACACACACACACATATATACACAAAGTTTGTGGACATAAAAAGTGCTTTTGACTTCTTTTTTCAGAAAAAAAAATTCTAGAACTGTCAAATGCACTCCTTTTCCTAAATATGATCAAGTTTTACAAGCAGGGAATAATTTAAGTATTAATACCTGTGTGACACAAGGGGAAAAATCTTTGACAATAAAACGTACAAAATATTTATGTTGTATTTTCTTGAAATGTAACTAATATCTAAATAATAAAGTATGACATAATAATTACTGTGGCTATAGCCTCATTCATTCTGGTGATTTTGTTTCTCAGGCCAAGTAATGACAATTTGAAAGCAGATGTGTTGCTTAAATTTCAGTTTATTCCTAACAATGAGAACACAATAAAAACACAAGCTGATAACATTTTGCGTCAGAAGTTGAAATCAAATGAAAGCTTCTTGAAGATAGACACTTCATTACCTTATCTTAGAGGCAAGAAATACTATTTTTCTTTCCTATTATAGTTACTTATTTTAATAATCTTGTCATCTACAAAGATCACTTATTTATTTTAACATAAAGAACACTATTTTTCATTTTAACATATTTAAGATATTTCAGAGGTCCAATTTAAGTGTAACTTTACTTGTGTACTTGATAATGAACAAATCACGCAATCTTTTGATTGTGATAAGGAAGATTATCTTCTTTTGTCTAGTATGGAAATAGTTATAAAATAAGAATTGTATGATAACCCAAATAAGATAGCATTTCTTCCTTTTAAAAAAGATCTTGGTCTAATTGTTTATATTAATTAAACATACATATGATAAAAACCAACATTCTGCTATTGATGTACAGTAGAAATCTACAGTGTCGTGACTCTGTTGAAATACTCTTTCCAATCTGATTCCAGAATGTGAAAGTGGTATGGACACATGAACCACAACATGTAGGGCACAAACAAAATATGGGGGGAGGGAGGAAAGAGGGCTGGCATTGTAGGATACACTCTCATGCCCTCTCTACAACTCATAGGATAGGATTGGCCCAGGACATGGAGTGGGAGAAGGACAAGAAAGACATCAGACTCATAGTATCTGTCTCGGGCATAAAGACACCATCTTATATGCAACACAGATACAAAGAACTCATTGACAAATGTTCAGTATATGAAATCAAATAAAGTTCATTATAATTCTAAAACTATTAGCTGCCTCTCAGGAATTAGCTTTGAAGTTGTCACGTTTTACCAGAACTTGTTTAACTTTTGCAGTGAGAGCATAAGGCTGATCGAAAATTACAAATTATTAGTTAATCTTCACTCAGTATCTTTTCCCAGAACTATTCCAGGAGGCTAGAATGCATATGTTATGGTATGTTAACCGAAGAGAAAATTATGATTTGGCCAAAGTCAGAAAGAAGAAAAAATAACTTGAAGATAAGAATGAGTCATCTCTGGGAATAATACCCAACACTCAGTTCTATTAGTTACGTAGTCAGGAAAGAACAGACTCTGAATCCAAAGCACTGGACTATAGATAGCAGAGACAAGACTTCCCGAAGGAAATGTTTTGTTGAGGAGATGTAGGTATCATTTCTGGATCTATCCCTCACTCCCAACCCGACAGCTGCTTTATGGTGCTAGACGGACTTAAATCCTTTTGGTGTTGCTGGATGAGTGGGGGTATTTACCTCTCATTATTGGTTCATATAGGCATCTGCTGATGATGAATCATCCATCACCAGATACTCAGTGGCTTGTCTAAGCAAGTTATTGTTGAGATGATCCTCATTTCCATCCAAAGACTCCCTTACAGTGGTAATTCCTTATACTTTTGTACTTCACAAGGGTACATGGGAGTTGCTTTGATTTGTATATTTTTTATTTCATGTATCTCTCAAAAAGATATGACTTTTTGAACTGGAAATATGTCTACTGTAGTCACAGGCACTTCCCCAACATTAGCATAGTGCTCAACACAGGATAGGAACATGGTATTTGAGAAATGTTTTATCTCTAACTCTATAAAACAACTCAATCTCTTTAAAGTGGGCAGGTAAAAAGAGGGAACTTTTAAAAGTAGTAATATGACAGAAAACTGAAGAACTTGAAATCATTTTTCTTTCCATATAGAATTTCAGAACTGTATGGGGGGGAAAAGTGAGAGGTTGCATATTTCAGAACTTTTAAAACAAGAGTTGAATTTTATAGGATAAGAAACATCATTTAAATATAAATAATAGAAAGAAAAAAAATGCATGGAGAGACACTGCTGATGATGGTAGCCAGAACACTACACTAGGACTCAGACGACCTGTATTCTAGCAATAATGACAGTAATCCAGCCTTGCAAAAGTTGCTGAAACTTTGTGTATCAGTTCCTGTTTTGCAAAATGAAGATAATTAAATGTAGAACTTATTCTTTAGGAAGGTGTAAAAATACTTTCGAAATTACTAAGAAAAAATAAATTTAATGTATTATTTTATGGACTTTCTCAGGTATCTAGCCTTTTTTCTGTTTTATAATTTTATATTTTAAACTTATACTTTTTCTACATCTTACATTTTTTATGGAAATTTCATAGTGGTGTTATACACAGCAAAATATATAGTATTGAATATTGCTAAGGCATTTACACAAATAAATACTTTAGATTGCATAAAACCTATACAAAGAGCAGTTGGAGAGCAGACCGCTTCACTGGGAACATTTCAAGCAGAACCAGACACAGAAGAGAAAATTGTCACGCAATGACCCTTTTAAAGATGGTAACTGAGGTGGAGAAAGTCACAAGGCCCTGAAAAATCCTTAATGACTGTAGAGAATCCGGACTTATTTTTTCAATCTATTTATATGCTGCTTTTAGACTGAGTAAATTCTATTGACTTATATTCAAGTTTACTAATTTCATTTTCCATCTTTTCTACTCCACTGTTAGCACCATCCATCAGATTGATTCATTATTATTATTTTGCTTATTGTATTATTTAGTCCTATAATCTTTCATTTGGTCCCTTTTTTATAATTTCTATTTCTTTGTTGAGATTTTCTCATTTTTTTTTACTTGTTTCAAGATAATTTATACTTTATTTCTAAATTTCTTTTATGGCAGGTCTTTAAAATACACATCTGACACATCCAATATCTTATTCATTTCACGATTGGCATTGGTTGACTGTCTTTTCTCATTCAGATTATAGTTTTTCTGGTTTTGGGTATGGTGAGCAATTTTTGTTTGTATTCTGAATATTTTAGTTATGTTAGGAGACTTTTGATTCTATTTAATTATTCTACTTTAACAGATAGGCAACCTGTTTAGGTTTAGAGTACAGATTCGCATTTAACTTTTGTTGTTTCAATGACAATTTAGTTTTCGTATCCTTTCCATACTAGTCTGCACTTCCTCTTAATTACTGTTTCCGCTGCCTTTTATAGGAGTAGAACATGCTTCTCTGGGCTGCTTTGAATTAGTGGGCCACCCTTTGTGTAGCGGTGCACTGGATCTGGGTCTCCTTATGTCTCTGAGTAGATGCAGGTCTCTGCTTCCACTGTCTTTGTGGGTGTATTAGTCTGCCAGGTAGTTTCCTGGTTTTGAAGTAGGGGTGGGGATGGTTAAGGGCTTTCTGTTGTCACTGCTGCTGGTAGAATGGACTGCCAGGCCTTGCCGTGAAGCAGATGTTTTGAGTTTCCCATTACCTGTCTGTTGTGTTTTCCCTTTCCTGATACTTCGTATAGAAAAAACAGATTTGTATTGGGATCATTTTGTCTATTCCTGTTGATGATTGCAGGTCTTTCTGGTCATCAGTTCAGTGTATATGTGAGATAAAAAGAAAATCTAGGAAAATGCACTACTTGTTCTTCCTCAAATTCTGAAGTCTCTAGCCATTCTGTCTTCTTTCTTCCAGCTTTCAAAGTTCTGTTATTGTTATCTGATGAATAATTTTTAGATTCATTAGTTGTATTTATAGGAGAAGAGCAGGAAAAAGTCAGTCTACACACTCTTGTTCTAGAACTGAAGATATTCAACCTCTTTTATACTGCGGGTGGAACACATATATAACATAATGCTCACATATGATATATAGCACCATCATGGAAGTTCATCAGTAGTTTCTATATAACTACTGATGTTTCTGAGATTAGGTTAGGATTAAGCTAAACTTAGCTGTGAACTAACTATAATTCTATTCCTCTCCCACTGTTCCATAACCTACAGATAATGGCACTAAACTATAATTGATGATACAGTGAAATGTATGCAGAACAAGCTTTTGTCTCAATAATTATTAAATCATGTCCTGGCTGGGCATGGCAGCTTACTCCTATAATCCCAGAAGTTCGTAAGACCAAGGTGGGAGGATTGCTTGAGGCCAAAAGTTTGAGGCTGCAGTGAGCTATGGTTGTACCACTGCACTCCACCCTGGGCAAGAGAGTGAAAATACTTTAGTATAGTTTCCTGAAAATGAACTCAATGTACAGCTTTAGAGTCTGACCTAAATTAAAGACTCATCAATTTTCAGGCTCATCAAAACTCCACACTGGCTTTCATCTTAACAAAATGTGGGTCTAGATTGCTCATTATACTAACTAGGATACAGAACAATTCAAATATTTAGGGGGACAGCCACTGATTATGGTTTTCTTTATTTCATATTTTGAAAAAAGTGACTAACAGGATAGTGTATTTTGAGGTTTTGTTAGCATACTGGTGAATTTTGATTCCACAGGAAGCATCCATGGACCAAGCACAGATTGCCAGGCTTCTAAGATGCATTAATCAGGACAGAGGGAAATGCTCTCCTAACATATAGTAGTGCACATGAAAGACTAGTCCTGGACTCCTCTGTTTTCACTTATATTTTGAAAAATTGATGTGGCATTGATTAACTAGAAGACTTCTTCCTTTACAGCAACTGTATCCTTCTCTATGAATGATCTTGTAACCATAAACCAGGATTTTCCTGGAGTCCACATACAGTCAGTAGAGGTCAGTTTACATCTAGGCTTCTCCTTTATGTAGAATTTTATTCTATTGCCTTTGAATTAAAAATTTCCTGACCAATGCAGTTCCTCTCAACCAGAAAAAGTCATAACATGTAGGCATTGTATTTTAAATTATAATAATTTCATCACTGAGCATCTCTTGGGTTTTTTTCAGATATGAATGCAGCACAAGCAGAACACATTCTGAACAACTGGAAGTTCAAGAATATCACTGAGATGTTTATAAATCAAAGAACAAAACAACACATTTAGCATATCTCTTTTCCCATGTTTACTCTTTCTCAAAAGTATATAGTATCTCTAGATGGATATGTGATTTGACTCTCCTTAAAGGAAAAATTACTAATCATAATTGAGAATTTCTATATGTGCTCCCTGAAAATGCTTTTCCTCAAAGAAAGTTTCACTAATGTTTTCTTTAACAATTTTCTTTTATTTCCTTGTATTTATTTTATTTGGCCTTTTTGTTAAACTAGTAAGTTTTGTTTAGGGTTAAATGACACCCAAAAACTTTATTATAGAAACTTTGACATTTATGCTATAGTAGTATTTTGATTGTAATATTAGACATGTATTTTAAAAGACTACAAATGTTATTTTCTGAAATAGTGTACAGTTAGCACTCAAAAAATATTATTAGGGTAAACTGCTGCACATAGGATCATGACCCAGAAAAATGTGAAAAGCCAAATTTTAAAATAATGTTGTTTTAAATTCACCAGAGAGTGTTAAATAATTTTTAAAAAGTTAATACTTATTAAAACCGTGAATAATCACATTTTATCAATGTGAATTACCATTACTTTATTTAATATTAATTTCAATGAATTTTCTTAAGGTAAGACACATCTGTAGATATTTCTATCCTTAACTATGTGCCAAACATACCTACAGATGTTTATAACTCTGGAATTAGCCATCTTATTCCCTTCTCACACGTTGTGGTTTAGGGAAGGAGTTCGCATCCATGGAAAGAATTGCTGATGGCCGGAGTGCAAGAAAAGGTGATTGGCCCTGGCAAGCTAGCCTGCAGGTGGAGGGCATCCATTCGTGCGGAGCATCTTTGATCAGTGAAGAGTGGCTCCTGACTGTGGCTCACTGTTTTGACTTGTGAGTTCTCAGTCTATACCCATAGAATCACCAACTTCTCTTTTTCTCCTCTTCACATCCTATAGTTCTCTTCTACATTTCCTTTATAAACACCTTAGACTTCATAGTGGCCGACATAGTGACACCCTGTCTCCACTAAAAATACAGAAATTACAGACATGGTGGCATGTGCCTGTAGTTCCAGCTATTCATGAGGCTGAAGGAGGAGAAGCGCTTGAACCTGCAAGGCAGAGTTTGCAGTGAGCCGAGATCGCTCCATTGCAAGTCAGCCTGGGTGACAGAGTGAAACTCTGTCTCAAAACACAAACAAACAAACTCCCAAAAAACAAAACATCTTAGGCCTCCCAGTGTCACTCATGATTGTCCAGAAGGCTTAGGAATAAATGAAAATTAACTGAAGAATAGTAGAAAAATTTAGAGAGAATATCTTCAGTTCCAAATGAGAATATACTCTCCAACAATCTCAATTTTAACTAGGAACAAGCCATCACCGTCAAAAATTAAACACGCTCACCGGTTCTCCTGAGATATATTTTCTATTTTTTTAAGCTATTAATAGTGTCTCAAACTACAGGTTATATCTGATGATCCCACATGAATATCTTTGGTGCTGTGCTTTTATTCTTTGTATTTTTTTGACAATCTACATATAGAATACTTGGAAATAATAAAGAGATACAGTAACCCTAGTAAAATTTACATAAAATCGGAGAATATTCTGGATAAAATGTTAAATAAAAAGAAAGCATGAGAAAATTTTACCTTTCTCTCTTCCTCTTTATAACTATACAGACATTTATATGATCATGCCTTGAAATGAGTGTTTACATGAATCTATGTGTATATATTTGGATATATGTGTCTACTTTATAATTATTTATATTTTCTTAAATTAATGTGTATTATTTTTATAATCAAAAATGGCAATAATATAGAATAGTATAGAATAATAGAAAAATACAAGCTTCCCTCAAGGAGAGTAATTTAAGCTATGTTGGACTAAGGGTTTGTTATCAACTAGATGAAAGCAAAGCAGTCTTAGGAGAGAAGCCTCAGATAGGAAGGTCCCAATCAATTACTACCTTAAAAAATTGCCCTTCTCCCACACTTATCTCCCTTGCCCATCCAGGATCCTGGGCAAATTTAAATCAGAAATGAACCAACTGTACTCCTTTTACTCTGTGATCAGCAGGAAAAAAATCCCAAACTGTGGACGGCTAGTTTTGGAATAACTCTGAGTTCCTCACTAATGAGAAGAAAGGTGGAGTCAATTATTATTCATGAGAACTATGCTGCCCATAAACACGAGGATGATATCGCTGTAGTGAAACTCTCCACCTCCATCATATTTTCCAATGAGGTGCACAGAGTCTGTCTTCCAGAAGCTACTTTTGAAGCCTTGCCTGAGAGTAAAGTGTTTGTCACTGGATGGGGAGCACTTCAATTATCCGGTGAGTATCTCACTAAAACAACAAAGGCAAAAGTATAAACCTCTCCTTCATTTGAACAGAGATATGAAATAAAATACAAAATCAAAATAAATAGATGAAATCAGATGTCCCATGATAAATATGGCAAAAACAAATAAAAAACAAATGTGGTGAATTTCAAAAACTTTAGCACCATTACTATTACACAGTACCTATGTTTATTATCTTTTTGCAGACTATTTTGGAAACTGGTTTGAACTTTTTTTCTAAATTTTTTAAAGCATATTTTTACATCAGTTTTTTCTCTTTCAAATGCTGTCTTTCATATGTGTAGATTCTGCTATGGCTCCTTGATTCATAAAGTATAAAATTTGCAAGCACTAGTAATTATAGGTTTTTGCAGTGTATCATGCAACTAAACAGAAACAGCCTTAAGTGAACAAACTGAATGACTATTCTTTACCTGGCCCTAATATTAAATGGAGTCCCTTTGATCCATGTATCTATGGAGCTGTTCTTGAACCCAAAACTTTATAAATTTGATAATAAACTACAAACGTAGACATTTAGATCCTGATATGACTTTCCCACTTTTATATCTCTTGGTTGACTTTTCACATATGAAAGTTTAATCTGTCCTCAAATTTCTAATTTTTGTTTCAGGCTCTTATTAGGAAGTCATGTCAGTCTAATCAGTTAATTTTTATTGAAGCACTCTGCTTCCCTTCAATATACACTCTAAAATTCTGATGTTGAATATAGGTTGATACACTATCATTATAAGTTCAGATTATATAATCTAATTTTCCTCATCTCTGAGGGATCTGCATTGTTCTATAGGAAGTGGTGATGAGTATGAGGAGGAATTAAATCCTTTAATGTGTAAAGCCACTTCCTTATCAAAGTAAAAAAGGAAAACATCTACTACTTGAGTAACACCATTATGCTTCCTTCTATAATCTAACTAAAAACCTCCTACTCTCAGAGTTTGGGAATGATTTGGTACTTCATCATGAATCGTTCAAAGCCCAATAATGTGCAGATTACTGTGCAATGGGCTATCTACTCTCATAAGTTGAATACATTTCACAATTACATTTGTAGGACATCATACTAAATTAATAGATATTTGATTGTGTGTGTGTGTTTTTTTTTTATTTTCCTGCACTTTGAAATGGAGGCAAGGACTACTCAGGTTTTCTTCTCCTGCCTCCCAGGATTTAGCCAATCATACGTAATTGGAAATCTTGTTAAGTACAGAATAACAGTAATTCATTGCTCAAATCAATAACACTTTCCTCCCTCATCCTCTCAATTGTCTTTGATCTTGTTGTAAACAAAACATCCATCTTTAAAGATTAGTACAGTCTTTAAAATAGAAGTTGCTTTTATTTTTAAAAAATGAGAAAAATATAATAGTTAAAACAATATTACAAGCAATCAATAAGTGTGTGGTTAATTACTAACACGTAAATGATTTCTTATCTTGGTATCTGTTACTTATTCTGGTATTTGTTTTGTATAGCAAGTTAAGTTACTATCAGAGTAAATATGGTCTTTCCTATGAAGCAATAGCATTCCATCACTATTAAGGTTACATCTGGTAGTATAGTAGTGTGCTATACTGCTTTTCCTCAAGGATTCACAGTTCCCCAAGTAGCTGTATCCTTTGTAAAGTAATGAAGCAGATTTCCTAGTAAGGTTAAGGTAAGCTGTAACATATTCTCCCAGGTGGTGAAACATACTCTGGTTTTAAAAATATCACATCAAGTTAAAAAACTTCTAACGTTATTCTTTGTATAATCATGACAAGACTCCTAATCAGGTAAGCTTTGGTTTCCTCAACCGAGAGAGAATATTTATGTCTTTCTTTGATGGCTGTTGCAAGGATTAAATAAGGTAACAGGAATAAACAAGTCAAACATGGTACCTAGCAAATAGAAGCCACCCAATAAATGTAACTTCATTCTGAGCACTGTCATTCGGTCCAGAATCTTACAACTTCAAGACTTAGGTTTTATCACTGGTCCATTCCTTATAAGACACAATTAACTATCATGGCAGCAATGTAGAAGTTCTTCATCTATTTATTTTTCCTGTTTTTAGGTGCCTCTCCCAATATGCTGTGAGAGGTTGAAGTAGAGATCATAAGTAATGACATATGTAATCAAGTTCATGTATATGGTGGTGCTGTATCATCAGGAATGATATGTGCTGGATTCCTGACAGGGAAACAAGATGCCTGTAAGGTAAGAATAGATTCAAATCCACAAAAATGATGGTTTAGTAGGAATGGCCTTACTGACCATAGAACAATATCATTTCACATGACTGCATGAAATTAACCTGTGGAGGAGAGTGTAAAATGAGGGAGTGGAAGAATCATAAGATGTAATCCACATTTATCACCCTATTGAGGAGAACTAGCCCTAAAACATGGTCATCAGCTGAAAATTAGGACTCTGATTAGAGAAGTGCACTGGAAGCAGATAGTAGAACTAAGTCAGGAAGCCATACAATCATTGCTCCAAGTCACGGTCATAACCAGCCTACTAATTGCAAGGCACTGTGAGATGGGACCTGCAGCTACATGTACGGCCAGTAAAGTGGCGTCCCACAGGTGCATAAACCATTGACTTTAAACAACATACTTCCAGGCATAATTCTGTTATTAGAAACAAAACAAAAAAGTACATATGTATCTACATTTGTTCATAGTGAGGTGTTACCTCATGATTACATTTGGAAACGAATTAAATAAACAATATAAGCATTAAACATTTTAGGAGAATATCAGTTTTAAATTCTGGCTATGTAGAGGACTAAAAAATAAGTAAATAAAATAATAAACGTTTTAACTTCTAGCATTTGAAACTGGGTTGAACAGTTTAGTGATTCTCTGAAGAATTAAGAATGGCTTTGAGAATTTGAGATATGTTATATATATACATGCACTTCTTATATGCAAAGGTGCCGCTGTTGATCTGCTATTGGCTGTCTGTCATGTGGTGGTAATAAATATATTCACTTATTCATATTCCACTTTTTGTCAACTGCAAGATACTGCAGCAGTTACTGAAGAAACATAAGCATTTGTTAAAATGACAATGATTCCACGATGAATTTACAGTCTAATAATATAGCACACAAATAATTAAAACAAATGAAAGACAGGGGTTTTGCTACAAATTCTAGAATACAGGGTCTCCTTCTACTCACTTTCCTTCATGAGGAGAAGGAGAAGCAATGAGGCTGGTCAGAAATAAAACTAGATCACCAGGCTTAAAAGAGAAACACAAATAAATCTACATAAAAGCAGATCTCTCTTTCCACTGATTCTTATACTCTTGCTTCCTTTCGCTGCTAGCATAGTAAAATACCAAGGACCTAAATTAGGATGTGGAGCCTCCTAAGGAGGAGTTCTTTGGTAGAACAAGGGTTTCACACTCTGTCCACAGACACTGAAGGAGATCAACAAGTATGTGAAGAAAATGGAAGTGAAAGGAACTAAAGGCACAAGACTCTAGAAGCCCATGTCTGCTTTAAACAGGATTTTTTCTCTTGTTCGAAAACTCTATAATGGGCTTCCACGCAGTGCTTCTTTTGAATGAATAGGTACATTGTTAAAAGATAAATTTAAAATCATTTGTCTAAACCAAGGATTAAAGTTAAGAGGGAAGTCCTCATGATTCACATACTTTAGACCAGTCCATTAGGGCTAGGAATTCCACCTTAGTTTAGGAGCAAAATCCTTTCAGCAATAAATAGGGCACATTTGCATGGAGTGTCCTTTGTTGCTCTCAAACTTACTGCAACATAGTGATACCAAAT
Source organism: Cheracebus regulus (assembly GCA_963574635.1). NCBI lineage: Eukaryota > Metazoa > Chordata > Mammalia > Primates > Pitheciidae > Cheracebus > Cheracebus regulus. The sequence goes on from CAUYQU010083171.1 coordinate 30,638, forward strand.
GGAGGATACCTTCCTGTCAATTAATGTGAGTGGAACAAGATAAGATTCACATTCACAGCCAGAGATTCCTTCTAACTAACAGAAACAGTGATGGAAGACACACTGGGCATGAAACTAGGAAAGGCTTATGGAGGATGTGACTTGTTTGTTGAGTCTTGAGGTTATCATTTATGTAAGACATAGAACATAGCCCTGTGTCTTAGTTAACCCTCTTCTAGTTTCATGCCTAGTATCATAGGATTTAGTTTTGCTCTGTCTAAAGTAAAACTAAAAATTTAGACAGCAAAACTAAAAATTTTACAAGGGTAAAACTGAAACCTTAGCTTTATTCACATTACCTCCTACCTGAAGGCATTAACATGGAGTAAGTAATAGGCTCAATTATCATATTAATACTAATGGTAAGTAAAATAGAATATTTTACATATTTCAATCCTTAGTGTTAGTTTACTAGACATTCAGATGCCAATTAACCCATTTCTGACATCCCTTTATTTATCACATCGACCATATTTTTTTCTTCTTTTCCAGGGTGATTCTGGAGGTCCCCTGGTTATTGCACATGATAGGAATACCTGGTACCTTGTTGGAATCATAAGCTGGGAAATAGACTGTGGGATAGAAAACAAGCCGGGAATTTATACCAAAGTGACTCATTATCGGGACTGGATTAAATCTAAAACTAACATCTAATCCAACAGTCATCTCAAATCCAAACTATAACTGTCAATGTGTGGTCTCTAGAAAATTGTGATTAGTGTGTTCCGCTATGTGTATTATCATCAAGTTCAAAACGCAAATAAGTGTGATCTGATGACTTTCCCCTTAAACATGAGGAAGGCAGGCTTTCTTTCACATGGTCTAAAGTGTTTTGCTACTATGAACACAGAAGATATTTTAACTACACAAAGATCTACCACTGCTGCTAAGTGTCTCTGATTTGTTCATTTTTCTCTTCCTAAGATATACAATATTCCTTTCAGAGTGATCCAGCAGTTTAATCAGTGCAGTTTAATGCTTAACCAATTGGCTAAGCATTCTCTACTTTTTCGCTGAAATGGCATGCCTCCCTTACCTGGGCTTCACAGCTTTAGTCTTTCTCGTCAAATATTCCTCATTAAGAACGTGTAGGTTCACTGTACTAGATAAGTCGAGGTTATTAATTTTCACCAATGTTAACACAAATGATGGAAGGGACACTAGGCGTGAAACTAGGACTTAACAGATGGTACTACTGTGAGTCCATTCTTCTTTGCCTTCAGGTGTGCATTTAACTTCTCTTAGAAATTTGAAAAAGATTAACATTTATATTTACACTCAATAATGTAGATTTTAGTCTCTTTAAACAATTACTGATGTTTATTTTGGAGCAATCAATAAATCCCTGGATCAGACAGCAAGAAATTGGCAATATTGCTTTGCACAGGATTTTCTCTGCACTATGTAAAAAATGCCTTTATGTACTCCAAAATTAAAGGCAGACTTTCTTGGCATTTTTAATTTGAAAGGAAAAGAGGCAAGGATTCAGTGAGAAGGAGTTACTTTCAGTTTCATCTTTAAAATGAGAGAAGTTTCAATCTTTGTCTAAACTTACTTTTCAATTTTTAAAATTATCTCTTAATGTATTTTATTTAAAAAATTTTCAACAAACTTCAGAACAATTAAGGGATCTCCAGAATGGGAAATTAATATATATTAGATATTCATAAACAACTTACATGAGAAGCCATTATAAAATTAGACATTCACAATCAATTTGATACAAGATTTTGTTAAAGATCTTATTGTGTAATATTTAAATTGACTATTAAAAAGTGGCCAGCATTTTTTTTTTGCAGAATAGTATTTATAGAAAATATTCAGATAATCAAGAAAACATCTTTGGAATTGCTTATTATGTTAAAGTCATCAGTTTTATATGTATTTGATTGCATATTTTATAGTGCTATACATGACTGTGGACTAGTATTAACAAAACTTTCACTTATTGTGTGTGTCTAAACCTTTATTCTCACCTCCTTTTTAAGGTTAGTTAATGAGATAATTGCTGTGCTAACATTTTTTGGGGGGGTTTATACTGAATCTCTCTTGCCCCACATAATAGGATATTGTGTATGTTGAAATATATATATAGCAACAAACTCAAATTCATTCTGTTTGAGTCATCACTACAATGCAGGATTTTTCAATCTTGATGCTACTGACATTTTGTCACAGTTAATTCTTTACTGGGGGAGGGGCAGATACTGTCCTGTGCATTGTGATATTATCAGCATTCCTTAACTCTATATATTAGGTTCCAGTAGTACTCCCCTACCAAGTTGTAATAACCAAAAATTAGTGCAGACATTGCCAAATGTCCCTTGGGGAGCAAAATCATCCCCAGTTAAGATATACTGTTATGAGATCAATAGTAATAGGGAAAAAAAACACTGTTAAAAATCATGCACTCACAATTTCCTTATATGAGTTTGGAAATTTTTTCTTCTCTCTCTTTTATAATGCTGACGCATTGAAAATATTAGGAAACAAAGCCTATTATGACTGCACTTATATGTATACCATCCTAGCCAAATTAGGATCAACTAGAAACTGATCTTCGTGATTGGAGAAAGTTAGAGAAAGAAGACTGTTTGAAGGCTGAGCTCCTACAGGAAAATATAGATTAATATATAGTGAGTTATTTGTCAAATGCATGAATCTTGAATAATTGCACTAAGTATACTCTATTTAATATCTTCAGAATGTGTAGACAGACACTATTTGAAAAAGGGGATTATGTGTTCAGCTGAGGCAGAAGGCTCAGCCCATCGTCACCTATTAACACTTAGCAGTGGAGAACAGAAAACTGCATAACATCACTAAGCACTAAAAGCTCACTATCTAATATGTGAACCACTAGCCAGCTGAAGCTATTTCGATTGAAATAAAATAAAATGACAATTTATTTCCTCATATGAAACACATTTAGTCATTACTGTCATATTAATCACACTTTAAGCACAAAATATTCACATGAGCTTAGTGGTTACCATTTTAAGCAGCACAGATATAGAACACTTCCACCATTTAAAAATGTTCTATTGGACATCACTGACCTAAAATATTCAAGTCACCAACTTACATAATTACTTATTCATCTAACAAGCATTTCTTAAACCTCTATGTGTCAGGTATTGAGTAGTCTAGCTGTTGAATATACAATAGTATATAAAACTAAGTCTCCATTCTCAAAATCACATAAAGTGTTTTTGATAGCTGCTGTCTAAGTAATATACTCTTTCGGGGCTATGATTGGTCGGGCATAGCACTACTTTTAGATTTTTCTTTCTCTAGTGGCACCAGTCCACTAGTGAAAAAGGGACCACCAGAGACTCATGGTTGAGGCTGAAATGGTCAGAAACTGGATTTTCAACTGACCTTAGAAAAAGATGACAGAACTTCTCTACTTAATAGGATATTAAAAAATCAAAAAGAGTTTTTGTTGTTTTTCAAATCAAGAGAGTATTTCTGCTAAGCCAGGATGATATGCTAATGGCAACAAAGCAAGAGTAACAACTAATGGAAGAGCATCAGAGTGACTTAGTCACACAGATTAAAAACCACACGACTGTTTAAGCAAGCAGCCAACCCAAATACAACAAGAATCGGATTGCATAATCTGTTAATGTCATTTTATTGTAATTAAATCCAGGAAATGTGGAAACAGCAGGTCACTAGGACCCACATTGTTCAGGAAAAGCAATAACGTTTGAGCGAATTCATTACAGTATGCTGCCATCTGCTGGTCCATGTTATTCTAATGAGCAAATTCATTACAGTATGCTGCCATCTGCTGGTCCATGTTATTTTAAAAATATAGTTTATTGTATAGTTCACCCTTGCACAATATGGATTTGAACCGCATGGGACCTGTATTAGTCTGTTCTCATGCTGCCAATAAAGACATACCCAAGACTGGGTAATTTGAAAGGTAAGGAGAAACAAAGGCATGTCTCACATGATGGCAGGCAAGAGAGCTTGTGCAGGGGAACTGCACTTTATAAAACCATCAGGTGTCATGAGACTTATACACTACCATGAGAACAGCATGGGAAAGACCCACCCCCATGATTCAATTACCTCGCCCTGGGTCCCTCCACGACAGATGGGGATTATGGGAGCAACAATTCAAGAAGAGATTTGGGAGGGGACACTGTCACACCATATCCATACTTATATGTGGATTCTTTTTCTACCTCTCGCAACCCTGAGACAGTCAGACCAATCCCTTCTCTTCTTCCTCCTCAGCCTGCTCAGTGGGAAAATAATGAGGTTGAAGACCTTTATGATGATCCAATTCCACATAATAAATAGTAAATATATTGTTCCTTATGATTCTAATAACCTTTTCTTTCTCTTACACTGTATTGTAGCCATAATACACATAACATTAAAAAATATATGTCAATCAACTCTTTATCTTACCAATAAGAATTCCAGTCAACAGTAGGCTATACATAGTTAACTTTAGGGAGAGTCAAAAGTTATACATGAATTTTTGACCATATGGGATCATCAACTGTAACCCCCATGTTGTTGAAGGGTCAACTGTAATTTCATTTCAAGCTACAAAGTTATATGAGCTGTTTCTCAACATAGAGTCATACAAAGAAAAATATAACAGTCTCTCCCTGATTTTCTCTTAAGCAAATCAAAGTTTCAACTTTTGTATATCCGTTTATGTTATTTCTGTTTATACAAACCTAAATAAATATATCTGTTCACTAATTAAGGGTTTATTAAATATATCTTCACTAATAAAGGGTTTATATACTTTTTGTTTCAAAAATAAGATCATTTGGTAAGTACACACATACATGTGTGTGTATATGTATGTATATGTATACACATACATGCACACTCACACATAGGCTTTCACTTCTACCAAAATAGTGTACTAGCACAAGACACTTGTTCCCTCCTCCACATCAACCCCAGACAAACTATAGAAGAAAGAAGTAAACCTGGATTCCAGGCCAGAACTAGGAGACTGGAGCTATCTTGAACTAGATAGAGTATGTAGGGAGGTAGTTGGCTGAAGCTTAGAGTAGAATGAGAGGATAGCTAAGATAAAGGCTTTTTAAGTTTTTCTCTTACATTTCCCAACACCATGTGTTGCCCTACATTGCCTTGAGACAATGTTTACCTTCTTAATATACCAGAAACTAGTCTCAGACCACCAATTTTGAAAGCACAGGAGAAAAAGCCTGCTGAGGAGAGAAGTTTCTGGAAAAGGTAACACTAATCAGCTGCTTTCAGGTATTGTCTTCTCACCGTTACCATTCAAGATCTCCAGGGCTGTTGCATTAAAATTAAAAGAACCTGTTTCTTCCTAGTGCTGCTTCACTCTTAAGAATCTATCAGTGAAATTCCCACTGGAAAATCAACTGACAGAAGGTCAAGTGAGAATGATCAATAATAGGTATTGCGACCTCTGGAATTCTCTAACCTAGGATTCACCCCCAATATGTTCCTTAAACTCACTGTGACCTACACAAGTAAACACGTGCCCTTTGGCCCTTCCACAGCCCATGCTGCCTGATAAAGCAGCTGCTGCTCCTGGGTAAATGTGAAATCATAGTCTAAAATAAGTAAACTTCAAATTGTACAACTTCTTCAGAAGAAAGACAACAAACAAGATAACATATAGCCTCTGAAGCAAAAGCATTAGCATAAACAAAGGATGTAAAATAAATATCAATACCTAAAGAAATAAGGGAAGATATGAGCTATTTGTTATTGCTCACATTAATCATCTGAAACAAGAAAAAGCATGCATAAAAAGAGAATGGAAATATTAGACATGGAAAATATATGAGTTGAAATACAAAAGCACAACTGATTAGATAAATAATAGGATAGTTATAAGTGAAAAATAAATTGATGAATTGCAAGTTCAAATTGAAGAACTCTCCCTGAAAGGAAGAAGGAAAGGATAAAAATAGAAAAATAAATTTAAAAAGTCAGAGATATGAAGGATAAAGAAGTAGAAATGACAATATCCCAATTATGAGATTCTTAAATGGAGGAAAAAAATTGAGATGAGAAAATATTTTAAAAACTAATGAAGATAAGATTTTAATAATAAAAGAAAAATTTAAAACCATATATTAAAAAGCTCATAGACTTCCAAATAGAATAAGGAAAAACCCATACCATGATATGTTTCAGTGGATTATAAATTAAAAACATTATGAAACCTACCATAAAGAAAGAGCAGTTCACCTATAAAGAAACAATAATAATATGACATCAGTTTTCTCAGCAGCAATACTGGAAATGAGATGTCAATGAAGTAATGTTTTTAAAGTACTAAGAGAAAGGAACTATATACCTAGAATCTCATATTGAGGACATAATTGGCTCCCATAAATCTCCACACTAACAGGAGCTAAAATGATGCTGTGTCTCTGGTATCAGTATCAACTCAGATCCTGTTTCTAATAGTTTTTGAAATACCTGGGTATTCCCTTTGCCTTTTGTATAGTCACCCAGTAAGTAAAAGGCTATATGTCCCTTTGAGGAAGCACTTAGGGAATCATCACTGTATATAATTATCATGGTATAACAGGGTTCTTCCTCCTAGGGACTTAGCCACACTTTCAGCCAATTCTGGATCTGAAAATCGCCTCAATTGCTTTCTGTTGGGGTGATCATACAAAGCCTCCTGATCTTCCATATTTGACTTTTTATTTCTTCTTTGGTTGCAGATGTTAATTGGCACCCTGGCTAGCTATTTTCACCTAAAAATACCATACTTTTTGAACTGTCTCCACAATTCTTTGTGGGAAAAACCTCCATAGCTGTCCCTCCAACCTTGCTGTTTGTTAAAGCTCACTGTGGGTTCCTGGCTTTGGCAGTTAAGCACTGACACTTGGCCTTTATTACTTCAGGACTCCATCATCCTTAGGACAATCTCAGGACTGTAGGTGCTTCCCTTATTGCAGCCTTCATCTGCAACAGAGAGCAATCACTGAACTTCTTAGTTATTCTCCAGCTCTTCTCATCATCCCATTTCTAGTGACTTTCATAAATGATATGTCCTCTGGGCTTCCCCATGAAACAGATCCCCTGGTGGGTCTTCTGGCCTCACATAATTATCCATTTCAAGATGCTCACTTTCCTCAGCCACTTTATTTCTTTCTCTACTGTGTTCTAGGGCAATTGGGACATTTCATCAGTATTCAATCCTGGATCTGGGTTCCTCCATGATGCTATGAGCCACCCTAGGCTTGCTCCTTGAGTTTTTGCTAGGTTGTCAAATTCCATGTCTTGAGAAAGTACTCCTAAGTCAATGAATTCTTACTTAGCCAGTCTTTCCGTCAGCCCTCCATGATCAACCACCCCCAAAATCCTATGTCAGGAGCCAATACATACTCACCAATTCTCACAATTCTTTTAGCACGTAGTCTCGTTTTCTACCTTCTCAGACCCCGTGTGTTACTAGCTGAGCCACTGACCTGGTTGTCAGTTGAAGAGGTGAGAATATCTCGTGAGGAGGCACCTGTGGCCTTTTGGGAGAAACAACTCTATAGCTAGCTGGGTGCTGTGGCTCACACCTGTAATCCCAGCCCTTTGGGAGGCCGAGGTGGGCGGATCATGAGGTCATGGGTTCGAGACCAGCCTGACAGGAGAAACCCTGTCTCTACTTAAAAATATAAAAATTAGCCAGGTCTGGTGGCATGCACCTGTAATCCCAGCTACTTGTGAGGTTGAGGCAGGAGAATCGCTTGAACCTGGGAGGCGGAGGTTGAGGTGAGCTGAGAGCACGCCATTGCACTCCAGCCTGGGTAACAGAGTAAGACTCTGTCCCACAAAAAACCAAAACAAACAAACAAAAAACCAGCTTACAGCATCTTTCAGCAGGGGAGAAGAGCTGGCTCAGGGGGTCTGAGGAACCAACATCCTCAAAGACATCCATCCAGTTGTCCCATCTTATATTTGAAGTTCCTGGGTTTTTCCATTTAGGGCCCTGATCAAAGCATAGCAAATCAGCTTTGACTAAGCATTCAAACTCTGGGAATCTAACTATTAGGTATTTAGCCTGCTGCTTGGCTATGTCTACTCTTCCTCTGCAGGAAATAAGAGCTTTTTTGTAACTGGTTCTCACACTTAGCCTTTAACGTATTTTAAATGGCCTTCAGTTTCTCCTTATCCCTATGCAGGATGATGATACAATTTAACAGTAACCAGCCAACTCCACTATCTTTGTAAGAGGCATTCTTCTCTCCTATCTTTCAGCTGCCTGGACTGTCACCTACAATGGTGTCCCCTCTATCAGGAAGCACCAAAAAGTTTTCCCAGGCTACTGCTGGTGAAATCTTTAACAATGCACCTGCCACCTTATGCTTGGGATTGTCTCTGCCCTGCAGCCATTCAGTATGGCATCCTCCACCCAACACACAGTGAGGTGAGCAAATCAGTTCCAAATTTTCTAAGACCACTCTATCAGACCTCAAGATGAGATTTGAGGTGCAAGATAATTATTAAGGAAAACGTCTGTAAAGAAAATAGTATGCTTGTTGGAAGAGTCATAGAGGCACTTAATGCCATGCAGCTTTGACCCTTGTGTAGTACAGAAGGAAGTAAGAAGAGTTGGATAGAAAGTTCCACATTGCAGTGCAGTTTTAAGATTTAGCCAAGCCTTTGGGGAGTCAAGTCAAAGTTACTCATCAAAGGAATTGCACATCTTTCAGAAATGGGCTTACCTTAAAAACCCTGCTGTGCTTAGTCACAGGCGAGGAGGAGCTCGTGGGAAATGTGGCCTCAGTATGAGTGCAGTGTTGGCCTCATAGCACAGAAGCTGAGCCATCTGTCAGTTATATTCTCCAAAGCATGAGATCTTAGAGAGACACATTTTCAGGATCACCACAACCATAGAACCTTACCTAAAATGACACAAAGGTAGACTCCAAAAATGGTAATTAGAGATCTGAGTAAAAACTGACCATGTTAATACTAAAAAAGGAAGAATATCTTTGCAACATAGCATAAGGAATAAATTGTTACAGAAATACTTAGAAAGTATTAAATGTAAGGCAAAAATAAGATACATTTGACTATTGACTATTTTGGTTATGCAACTAATAAACTAACACTATAGATAGAATTGAGGAAGATACTTAAATTATCTAAAATGGACAATGTACTGATATCTATAATATACAGGATAATCCTGCAAATCAACTAGGAAAACAGTAATCGCAGCAGAAACATGGGTAAAGCATATGAAAAAAATTTTTACAAAAACTAAAACCTAGCAAGGATATTTTAAAAATGCCCAAATAATTAGTATTCAGAGAACTACAATTAAAACAAAACTAAGGCACAACTTTACATCTAATAAACAAATGGAATAAGTTGAGTGTAGGCAAGGATGTAAAACCTTCACAGAATGCTAGTAGTAGCAGTAAATTTTAGTTGAATTACATATATGTATGCTTTATGACCCAGGAATTCTATAACAGCCAATATCATGTACTAAGTCACTTTCAGGTTGTATTCCAGTACATTTTCTTCAGATTAGACTAGAATCAATAATCTATCTTTGTATTTAATTGTTGAAGGAAAAAGAACGGTTTCCTCACACTGAATAAAGATCCCAAGGTGGTTAGAATAAATAGTAAAGAATTACCCTAGCATTCTTTGCAAAATAATCAACATGATTTCATTTCTCAGAGTTGCAGGCAATATAAAGAGAAAGTTTTGGACATTAAACTTCTACGTAACTCTGGTAAATAAATATCATATTTATAACAAATACTTGTAACTAACTGCGCTAATTGACACTCACAGAGACCCAGGAGTTTTGCATACTCCAGACCCAGGAATTATGGCAAGGTAAGAGATCCATCCATGCATTCCCCTAGAAAGGGGTGAATATAGGAACCCAAATGTCATGGTTATGCAGGCCCCACTCCCACGACACCACACAAGTTAAAATCCACTGGCTTGGAATTGGAGCTCGCCATCAGCAGCAGCCTGGAGACTGCCTGAAATGGACTGAGTTCCTGTGCAGATCGTGGCTAGACTGATTCTTTAAGTGGAACCCAGAACTGTCTCAGAACCCAGGACCTCCTTACTATGTGGGGCCTCCCTGTGGGAATCTCAGCAACTCCAGCAAGGTTTCTATGCACAGAACTCTAATGTCTTCCTGAAATGGAGTTACTACAGGAAGGGAAACTGTCATTTCTGTGGTTCAGCTGACTTCGCTTTTCCAGGCTGCTGACTCTGGAGAGGCCAGGAAGTTAGTGCAGCACACCTGCTCTGCCAAGAGGCCGTCAGACTGTTTCTTTAGGCAGGTCTCTGATCCAGTTACTCCTGATTGGGTAAGATCTCCCAACATGAGTCTCCAGACACCTCCAACAGGAGTATTCAGCATCAGGTTGGTGCCCCCTGGGATGGAGCTGCCAAAGGAAGGAGCAGGCTTCCATCTTTGCTGTTCTGGTGAGATCTTCAGGTATGGGAGGGACCAAGGCAACTAGGGTCTTAAGTGGACCCCAGAAAGAACAGAAGCCATGGGTTGCCTGACTGTTTAAAAGACAAAGAAAGAAACAGAAAGCAGCAACAACAAAATCAACAGAAAAGATCTCGCAAAACCCTATTCAAAGGTCAGCAACCACAAAGATTGGAGGTAGATAAGCCCACAAAGATGAGAAAAATATGGTGCAAAAATGCTGAAAACTAAAAAAGCCAGAGTGCTTCTACTCCTCCAGATGACCACAACACTTTTACAGCAACAGCACAGAACTGGGCTGCGGCTAAGATGCCTAAACGGACAGAAGTAGTCTTCAGAAGGTGGATAATAACAAACTTCACTTAGCTAAAGAAGCATGTCCTAATCCAATGCAAAGTAGCTAAAAATCACAATAAAACAATACAGGAGGTGATAACAAAAATAGCCAGTTTAAAAAGGAACATAACTAACCTGATGGAACTGAAAAACACAAGAACTACACTATACAATCACAAGTTTCAGTAGCAAAATAGACCAAGTGGAGGAAAGATAGACTTAAATAGTAGCCAAGGGCTGCTATTTCCCCACCCACAACTTCCACAATCAGCTGGTGATGGGGAAAATAAACTATTATTTTTTAGAGCTAGATTTGTATCAAGCACCATTCATATAGTAATTCTACTTGATAAAGAGGAGAGCCTTTGGTGTCAGAAAAACCTGAAGGGAAATGCTGTTTCTGTCGTTTACAGAAATATGAGACTAGTCAAATTATTCCACATCTATGAGCCTCAGTTTTCATTTCTGTAAAATGAGATTAATTCCTCCCCACTGTTGTGAAGTATTAAATAAGATAATGCATAAGATAAAATAATGGCTGGCCTTTGATGAGTACTGTTTATTTGCAATAATTATAATTTCATTTTTAAAATTTTCAACTTTTATTTTAGATATAGTGGATACATCTGCTGGTTTGTTACACAGATATATTGCACCCAGGTAGTGGGCATTGCATCCAATAGGTAGTTAATTTCATTTGTTTTTCTATTTTGAATATATATTTGTATTGAGGTATAATTTACATTAGATAAAATTTACCTTTTTAGTGAGTAGTTCTATGCATTTTGACAAACATATACAGTCTCGTAACCAACACCATAAGACAGAAAATTTTCATCACCCCAGAAATTCCCTTGTCATGAACACCCTCTTTGCCATCACCATAGTGTGGCAACATCTAATTTGTTTTTGTCTTTCTAGCATTGCCTTTTCTAGAATATCATATGAATGGAATTATGCAATATGTAACCTTTTGAATGTGGCTTCTTTTACTCAGCATAATATCTTTGAGCTATTCTCATTTACTTTGTACATATATTACTATTCTTAGAGAGAAAAATTAAGTACAGAAAGTTAAGTCATTTACTCAAATCCATAATTAGTAGAAGACAGAATTTTGGTTCTGGTTCTATTTCAAAGTTGTATGTTTCTTGTTTGCTATGTCATATTGCTTCCTGTTGGCCTATAGCTTATTAAACTTCCACTGCCAATTCTAGAATTTATGCTAATATTCAGACATTTAGTCTTCTACACTTCTGCTATGAAATACACAGAAAACTGAAAAGCCAGATTGCATTAGGATGCCCAGAGAGATTCTAAACAAAATTCTTTTTAGGTTCTGCCACAGTGACATTCAGAACAGTCATTATTTTACCTTAATATAGCCCATGATTCCCTTCTTATTTATACCAGATAGCGTGAGGGGCATTTTGCATATATTGTTTCATATAATTCCTACAATAGTCTGGAAAAGTATTATTAATTCCATTTACAGACAAGAAAGCTAAGACACAGAAGGGCCAACCAGCAGCTACACAGTAAAACAGGATTTGCAGGCAGGTGTATCTCTCTCTAAAGTTAGGGCTCTGTCTATGAGGACTTCTGTCACTCACAATGGAAGCTGTTGTTTATTGCCATTGTGCTAGACATATTCATATACATTATACAATTTAATTCTCATAAAGGTCCTGCATATAGATGGTATCAACTCATTCTATATAGGAGAAAAATGATCCTGAAGGGATTTAAGTAATCTGTTCAAATTAACATAACTAGCAGAGAGTCAGAATTCCATTCTAAGTCCATGTCCTATTCACTATTCCATGAAGCACTGTGCCAGATAAAAAAAAGGAGGAAACAGAAGGAAAGGAGGGAAAAGGAAGGAAAGAATGTTCTTATGTGTGTTCCTTGTATAGTTCAACAGAATAACAGTCACTAAGGTTTTATCTGTGAAATATTAGATAAAAAACATTTGTAAATGAAGTACAGCCCTAATAATAATAGACAACGTTTCTGTTGTGCTACCATTGCATGAGGCACTATTTTAAACATTTTACATGCACAGTATTAACTAGTATACATTTCACAAAAACCCCAAAAGATGATAATTAGTATTATTCCTATTTTACAAACAAGGAAATTACTGAGACTGTTAGAAGCAATGACTGTGGAAAACCTCTATTTAAAGTAGTGTTCCCCTTTAAATGGGTACCATTTGGTTATAAGAATATGGTCAAGGCTAAATCCTAAATATTTTTGTCCTTCATGCAACTGGTAAAAATAATAAGGAAGATCTGTGTTCCCCAAAATAGAATAATCTTCACAATATTAAACAAATAAAACCAAACTGCAATAGTGTATACAATGTGATACTTTAAATTAAAATGCATTTACACCCCTTCTCCTAATACTAGTTGCTTCTGAGGGAGAAGGAAAGGGACCAAGATTAGAACGTGGTCAAACATGGTTTTAGTCTCATTGTTTTATAAAGGTGTGTATTTATATGTTGTTTGTCTAATTGAAAATGCTTATTTCTCCTCTTTTTGTTTTCATTCTGATAAATGTCTCTCAATGTTTATCACATTAAGCCATTTGGGGAAACATACAGTTTTACATTAATTTATTTGCATGTACTCTCAGAAGTAGATATTTAAAAAATTATTATGTACTAGTAAATTCACTATATTTCTGTAAGACACGGAGATACTTGCTGTTCAACAAGAATTTATGGAGTATTTCTTGAGTCATATTTACACTATATATTTAGGTTTTAAGAAAATCTGAGTGTTTTTATCGAGAGCTTTTATGTGAAAGTTTCTTTAAGATACTTGTATACTTACCAATAATCTTCTTTAAACTCTTAGTTCTAGCACATTCCTAAGATATTTTCATTCAAATCTTTGTAACCACTTTCTTCTCCTTTAACAAAATGAGTCCAGACCAAAATATATATATTGCTTTCTTGTTGGGATTATATGCTGTCTCTGGCTTTCTTCAAGGTATTCTATGGGTTGAAACTTCTCTGTTCAGACTTGTCCAACTAGTTTCATTTCAACTACTTGTAATTTGTTTCCTTATTTATTTGAGCCGTAGACTTCTTGCATCTAGAGATGTCATATAGTTGATTAGAAAGTGGAGTTTAGTGGGTGCAGACCTGCAAGATCATATTCTTCCTCCTGTCCATGATGTATCGGTAAGCTCAGTTCTGTTTTATAGATGGCTTGTTTGCTGTACTGTTTGTCAGTGACCAGATTCCTGATATGTCAGAGGACTGCTAGTGAGATGTCTTTAGTGGATTCAATCTGCATTGGATTTTTAAAAAATTCTGGAGTTATGATAGCATCCTGGATTAATCTCTGTGATTCAAATCAATATTTTTGTATAAAAATTATTAGTATTATTTCATGTTGCCAAGTTCAATAGCTAAGATTTTAGAAAAAGTTAATTAAAAACTATATTATATTGTGTCCTAATTGGTTTTGATTTTGTGTGTGTGTGGAAGGAGCGTGTTTATGTGTTTAAAACAAGCCTCCTTTCAGCAATCTGGACAAAATTTAGCCTCTACAGCGTTTTCTCTTTCGCTGTGTTTGCTTGTCCCTTATGGTGGGTACTTGTGGGACTAATGCAGATTGAGAGATAAATAGCTGCAGAGACACCTGCCTCCACTGTAGAAGACCCAGGGCTTCCTTGTGGGAGGATAAGAAAACAAGCTCAATATTGGGAAAACATGCCTATTCTCCACAATTCTTCCTGTAATAGGAATGAAAATGTAATATTTTGAAGGAAAAATATATGAATTACTTGGATTTTGTTTTTCAAATTGGGGTTTTCCATGTGCAAAGAATAGGAAAAAATAAGATTCCTTGGCATAACTCTAAATACAGTTAAAATAATGATTTTAAACATCCATGATAATATTAAATATATAATATTTGGTAATCATATTTCACCATTGTTTAGACTTATACTATTTTCCAAACATCTTTATGTATGTTACTTCCTTTAATAGTCAAGACAGTCTTGTGGCTAAGTAGAACAATAATCAATCACAAGTATTGTTAACTCCCACTTTAAAGCAAGGAATTTGAGGAAAACAGAAGTTAAGGGATGTCTCTAGGTCTAGAGGGCTGTCAGACACCAGAAGCATGGCTATAATTCCTTGGAGTCCTCAGCTCCTTAGAGTACAGCCTTCCTTATTAGCTTCTGCAAACTGTCAGGGTGGCAAAGATTCCACCCAGTGAATTTCAGAGATGATAATTTGATACTAGATTGACCACTAAGTTAGTGAACTTCACCAGGCTTCCTTCAGCACTCATAAAATGCATGCTTGCATCAGTCCTTCAATATGCACATAGTAACTGACAAAAGGTCTCTGAGACCCTCAGAAAGGGTCTCCAATGCTTTAAACATAATCAGCACTCCATAAATATTTGCTGAACAAATTAATGGGCAAACAGATGTAAATATCTAGCATTAATGTTTCACTATTAGTAATTATTTTAAAAATTTAATAACTTACTATTAAATTATTAAAGCATATTAAATGAGAAAATATATATCTGCGTCTATAGAATTATGATATTGTAAAACAGGTTTCCAGTTTTTCATATTTCATATTCCACAAATTATTTTTTTAATATCAAACTCATAGGCACCAAACGTGTCCTTTTCTATAAACATTGATATATTTATGGGGGTGTCCACAGCTAGGGAAGTATGCCATTGTTCTGGATATCAGTGACACCTATGGATAAAGAAAGGAAACAGGCTGGGCAAGGTAATCCCTGCACTTTAGGAAGCCAAGGCAGGCAAGTCACTTGAGGTCAAAAGTTAGAGAACAGCCTGGCCAACATAGTGAAACCCTATCTCTACTAAGAATACAACCATTAGCTAGGCATGGTGGCGTGCACCTGTAGTCCCATCTACTTGGGAGGTGGAGGCAAGAAAATAGCTTGAACCTGAGAGTTGGAGGTTGCAGTGAGCTGAGATCACACCATTGCACATTAACCTGGGAAACAAAGCGAGAGAAGGAAAGAAAGAGAAAGAGAGAAAGAGAGAAAAAGAGAAAGGAAGGAAGGAAGGAAGGAAGGAAGGAAGGAAGGAAGGAAGGAAGGAAGGAAGGAATACCACTGATTTGATAATGGAAAGAAAAAAATGAAATATAAAAAAGAAAGAAAGAGAGAGAGCGGGAGAGCGGGAGGGAGGAAGGAAGATAAGGAAGGAAGAAGGAAGGAAGGAAGGAAGGAAGGAAGAAAGGAAACATTGAATGGTTATGGTTTTTTAAAGCCAAATTCATGCAATATTAATTTAGGATTTGGAGGATTTGCAGGAGGTGTCAGGTCACACCAATAGGTAGGCTTAAGAATTGAGGTAAAGCAGATGCTTAATAATTACTACAATACCCTATGTTTCACCTACACTTATTACACAATATGTTCTACAGTCATGCTCACCATTCTTACTTCTCCATTAGCAAAAAACACAATGTAGAAGCCTTGTCAAATAGATTCAATTCATATCTTTGCTCTTTCTGCTACATGAACCTTGAATCTCTTCTCTATGGATTCTGTTACCCTCTTCTCTGTATTGCAGGGATTCTTTCTGTTTCGATGTGAATCTCTGTTTGAATTTTCCTTTAGGAATAGCCATGCACCTACTTTTTCCTATACTTTATTAATTGAGTGATTCACTCACTTGAACACCTCAATTATCTTTCTTATGAAAGACTGAAATACCAAATGACTTCTTCATGTGAGATTGTTATCCTATTCCCATAAATCTGGCATCTCTTTTCCTATAGCTCTTTATTTTCAGTACTGTTTAATAAATGCAAAAAATCACAATCCTCCTCTTCCTCATCACATTTAGAGAAGAAGATAGTCCTGGGCAGGTCCTTTGTAAGCTTCCATGTTTTATATTTTAATTTCACTTCAGATGATAGTTTCGATCAACTTTCAATTTGCCATGAGCATTTCCTAATATATTCTAAAATTATACCTTCAGAATTAAACAAAAATAGAAAGTCTCCATGTTAGTTACTAATTATTAAACTTGTTATAAATTATCAATTAAATATTAATTTTGGGTTAGTTTTCAGTAAACTCATAGTGCTTACTATAAATAAGCACTCATAGTATAATATACATATTATATTATGTTGGTGTATTTAATTATCTCAACAATCCTATGACTTAGGTAATATTATCTCCATTTTATAGGTGAAGACAGTAACTAGCCCAATATCACAAGCTAATAAGTGGAAGAGCTGAAATTTCAACCTGGAAAATAAAGACAGAGCCTGAGTTTAACTAATAGGGTAACTTAACTTTCTTTTTACTAACTTCTAAGAAAAGAATGACATTGTTTTTTTATTTGATTTTTTTAAAATTTCAACTTTTATTTTAGATATAGTAGATACATCTGCTGGTTTGTTACATAGATATATTGCACCCAGGTGTGGGCATGGCACCCAATAGGTAGTTTTTCCACCTATGCTCCCCTCCCAACCTTCCCCCTCTAGTAGTCTGCAGTGTCCATCATTCCCATGTTCATGTCCATGTGTGCTCAATGTTTATTTCCCAGTTGTAAGTGAGAACATGTATTGGGTTTTCTGTTTCTTCATTAGTTTGCTTAGGATTATGGCCTCCAGCTTCATTCATGTTGCTGTAAAAGACATGACTCCATTTGTTACAGCTGCATAATATTCCCTGGTGTATATGTGCCACATTAAAAAAAATCAAATCAACTATTGACAGGCACCTAGGTTGATTACATATCTTGCTATTGTGAATAGTACAGCAATAAACATATGAGTGCATGTATATTTTTGGTATAATAATTTATTTTTCTTTGGGTATGTACCCACTAATGGGATTGCTGTGTTGAATAGTTCTGTCTTAAATTCTTTGAGAAATCTCCAAACTGCTTTCTATCATGGCTGAACTAGTTTATATTTCCACCAACAGTGCATAAATATTCCCCTTTCTCTATAACCTTGCCAGCATCTACTGTTTTTTGACTCTTTAATAGTACCCATTCTGATAGGTATGAGATAGTATCTCATTGTGTTTTTGATTTGCATTTCTCTGATGATTAGTAAGGTTGAGCATTTTTTCATGTTTGTTGGCCACTTGTATTTCTTCTTTTAAGAAGTGTCTGTTCATATTTTTTGCCCATTTTTAATGAGGTAATTTGTTTTTTGCTTGTTTATTTAAGTTTTTTGTAGATTCTAGGTATTAGACCTTTGTCAGATGCAGAGTTTGTGAATATTTTCTCCCTTTCTGTAGATTGTCTGTTTATTCTGTTGATAGCTTCTTTTGTTGTGAAGGTACTCTTTAGTTTCATTTC
This sequence comes from Cheracebus regulus, assembly GCA_963574635.1. Classification (NCBI taxonomy): domain Eukaryota; kingdom Metazoa; phylum Chordata; class Mammalia; order Primates; family Pitheciidae; genus Cheracebus; species Cheracebus regulus. The sequence goes on from CAUYQU010083171.1 coordinate 48,819, forward strand.
AAGATCTCACTTGTCAATTTTCGTTTTGTTGCAATTGCTTTTGGAGACTTCACCAAAAATTCTTCACCATGGTTGATGTTAAGAAGGTTATATCCTAGGTTTTCTAGAATTTGAGTAAAATGTTCACAAAGCTAGTCACTCCATAGGGTTCTGCCTAGAGCCAATGAATTGAAATATATGTGCTTATCATTGAGATTTAAAGGCTAATTTGTAGCATCTTCTTCTTGGTTTATTTCCTTCTTTTTCAAATGTCTGTCTGTATTAGTCCATTTTTATGCTGCTGACAAAGACATACCTGAGACTTGGCAATTTACAAATGAAAAAGGTTTAATGGACTCACAGTTCCATGTGGAGTTGGGCAATTTACAAATGAAAAAGGTTTAATGAACTCACAGTTCCATGTAGCTGGGGAGGTCTTGCAATCATGGAATGTGAAAGGCATGATTGTCTTTCTTACACAGTGACAGACAAGAGAATAGAGCTTGTGTGGGGGAACTCCTTCTTATAAAACCATGAGATCTTGTAAGACTTATTCACTACCATGAAAATAGGATGGGAAAGACATGTCTTCATGATTCAATTACCTCCCATCGGGCTCCCCCCATGACACATGGGAATTGTGAGAGCTACAACTCAAGATGAGATTTGGGTGGGGACACAGCCAAGCCATATCATTCTAGCCCTCGCCCAACTCAAATCACATGTCCTCACATTTTAAAACCAATCATGCCTTCCCAACAGTCCTCCAAACTTTTAACTCATTTCAGCATTAACTGAAAAGTCCAGTCTCATCTGAGACAATGCAAGTCTCTTCTGCCTATGAGCCTGTAAAATCAAAAACAAGTAAGTTACTTCCTAAATACAATGGGGGTACAGGCATTGGATCAATACACCCATTTCAAATTGGAGAAATTGGCCAGAATGAAGGGGCTAAAGGTCCCATGCAAGTCTGAAATCTAGCAGAGCAGTTAAATATTAAAGCTCCAGAATGATTGCTTTTGATTCCGTGTCTCATATGCAGGTCAGACTGATGTAAGAGGTGGTCTCCCATAGTCTTGGGCAGCTTCAACCCTATGGCTTTGCAGGGTACAGCCTCCCTTACAGCTGCTTTCATGGGTTGGTGTTGAGTGTCTGCAGCTTTTCCAGGTCCACGGTGCAAGGATCTACCATTCTGAGGTTGGAGGACAGTGGCCCTCTTCTTATAGCTCCACTAGGCAGCAGTCCAGCAGGGACTCTGTGTGGGGGCTCTGACCCGGTATTTCCCTTCTATACTTCCCTAACAGAAGTTCTCCATGAGTGTCCCGCCACTGCAGCAAACTTCTTCCTGGACTTCCAGGCATTTCCATACATCCTCTGAAATCTAGGCAGAGGTTCCCAAACCTCAATTCTTGACTTCTGTGCACCCACAGGCTCAACCCCACATGGAAGCTGCCAAGGCTTGGGGCCTGCACCTTCTGAAGCCATGGCCCAAGCTGTAGCTTGGCCTCTTTTACTCATAGCTGGAGTGGCTGGCACACAGAGCAACAATTCCCTAGACTGCACACAGCAGAGGGACCTGGGGCTCTGCGCAGTCTAGGGACTTGTCTGGCCCATGAAACCATTTTTTCCTCCTAGGCCTCTGGGCCTGGGAGGGGATGAGTTGCTGTGAAGACTTCTGACATGCTGTGGAGGCATTTTGCCCATTGTCTTGGTGTTTAACATTCCACTCCTTGTAATTTATGCAAATTTCTGCAGCCAGCTTGAATTCTTCTTCAGAAAATGGGGTTTTCTGTTCTATCACATTGTCAGGCTGCAAATTTTCTGAACTTTTATGCTCTGCTTCCCTTATAAAACTGAATGCGTTTAATAACACCCAGGTCACCTTTTGAATGCTTTGTTGCTTAGAAATTTCTTCTGCCAGATATCCTAAATCATCTCTCTCAAAGTTCCACAAATCTCTAGGGCAGGGGCAAAATACTGTCATTCTCTTTGCTACAACATAACACGGGTCACCTTTGCTCTGGTTCCCAATAAATTTCTTATCTCCATCTGAAACCATCTCAGCCTGGATTTCATTGTCTATATCACTATCAAGCTTTTGGTCAAAGCCATTCAACAATTCTCTATGGAGTTCCAAATGTTCCCAAAATTTCCTGTCTTCTTCTAGCCCTTTAAACTGTTCCAACCTCTGCCTGTTACCCAGTTCTGAAGACGCTTCCACATTTTCAGATATCTCTACAGTGGCACCCCACTCTACTCGTACCAATTTACTGTATTAGTCCGTTTTTACACTGCTGATAAAGACATACCTGAGAGTGGGCAATTTACAAAAGAAAGAGGTTTAATGGACTCAAAATTCCACGTGGCTGCTGAGGCTTCATAATCATAGCAGAAGGTGAAAGGCGTGTCTTACATAGTGGCAGACAAGAGAAGAGAGCTTGTGCAGGGAAACTCCCCCTTATAAAAATCATCAAATCTCATGAGATTTATTCATTATCCTGAGAATAGCATGGAAAAGACTCACCCCCATAATTCAATTACCTCTCATTGGGTCCTTCCCACAATACAACACATGGAAATTGTGGGAGCTACAATTCCAGATTAGATTTGGGTAGGGACACAGCCAAATCATATCACTGCCATATAGGGAATATTATTTGATGGATAAAAGAGTGAGGATGACAGAAATGTGTATAAAGTATTTGGAAGCCTAGATTGTAAGACTTTATGATCAGATAAGCATATGATTCCACAGTGGGTGATGATTCAACAGCTACCATTTATTATACACTTATTAAATTTGAATAATTTATGCACATTATCTCATTTATTCCTTACAATCTTCATATGAGTTAGGCCCTATGCTTGCTCTATTTTACAGGCACAAAAAGGTGCCCCAGATCACAGAGTTACTGGACATTAAACTGAAGCTATCCACATCTTCCTATTCCCAACAGATTCATAGATATGTTTCTGAAATATCTCTGGCATTAACAAGAAATTTACCCACTGGAGATATGAAAGTAATATAAGCAACATCTGAATATACTCTATTAAAGGCTTTTACATCATTATCAAGGTGATCTGGTTACAAACAAAACAGATAGCTTTGAAGTAAAAAAGATAAGTCCTTCCCTTACCTTAGCTCTGTGACTTGTGTTACTTTTCCTCTCTGAACCCAAGTTTCCTCATTAGTAAAATGGTAATAATAAAGCCTGCCACATCAAGCTAAAGCAACAATTACATGAGATCACCTGTATGACAACTCCTGACCCAGAATAGGACTTGTGCTGGAGTCCTTCATTTACTCACTTCATGGCTTTACATCTCTAGGCAGTATTTATTATCACCAATTTACAAGTGAGAAAACTGAAATTCAGAGAGGTTTTATAAACTTCTCAAGATACACGTTAGAGTCATAAGCAAGGACTGACACCAAAGTTTGCTGACTCTGAAAGGTAGCTCCATATCTGCAATACCAAGATGCCTATAGATGGTCTCTCTTTTTCAAGAAAAAATCTTAAACTCTCATTTTTGTTAATGTCATGGAAATTTGTTATTTGTGTTATTTTAAATATTTACAGAAAATAAATTTACAATGTTTCATGATTTTCAATGTCATAACACAGCTTGAGCAAAAGTACTCATGATTTGCATGAGGACAGAGAAACCATGTCTTATTCATCCCTGCCTCCCTAACCCAAACATGAAGCCTAAAGTATAGTAGAGGCCCATTAAAGCATTGTGGGAAACAAAAATGGGTTGATGGGTGGATGGATGGATGAACAGTTGAATGAATCCTGAGACAGACAGAAGAAAGGACAAAGATAAAATCATAAATACTGTAATGGCTGACAATTCTTAGAAGTAGTTTGTTAAGCCATGTTTATTGGACAGGACCCTGACACAGGCACTTGAATACAAACAATTCCTTTTGCACACAGGCATATCATTCCAGCATGAGCCTTAACCTCCAACCTGATACACAGCTTACAAGCCTTAGTAGGTGATACTGTACCTAGTGCCAAAACATGTTAAAGCTAAGTGTATGTACACACATATGTGCACAAACACTGCATGTTAAGCACTACCTACCTTTTCCAGAAAAGTAGAACATTCTGTAATAAGTTTTATTTTGTGATTAAATCCCTTATTTCCCTTTTAAAATTGTACCAGTTAAACAGCATCTTCCTTTTATTATGTCATTCTAGGCCACACTGGAGTACACTTTTTGTTGGTTACTATTGCATTAAAAACATTCTGGTACTTCCTGATACCTAACCTATCTAAACTCTCTCCTATGGGGCAACTCCAAGATGATCTTAAAATCCAAAATGCTACTGTTATCAAAATTACATACAAAATATATCCTCACACTAAAATGCTCATTTTCTCAGCATGACTGGTTTCTATCAAGTATGTAATAATAATAACAATAAAAAGAATGATAACATCTCACATTGATATATTATTTACTCTATGTAGGGTACATTTCATATGTATTCATGCATTTAATCTTCATGCAAATCCTTTGAGATAGGTAATTTTATTTGCATTTTACAAATGGAAGAACTAAGATACAAAAGGGCCAAATTCTTTGTCTCACTTTGAAAAACCAGCAAGTGGCCAGCTAGGATTTGAACTCAAGCAGTCTGGCTCCAGAGAGCAGCTCTTATTGTTAATGTTATACCACGCCCAATTAGAAGTCAGCTCATTCATGTCACATTAATTTAAATGTGATCAACAATGAGTATCTGTGTGCTTGTTCTGAAGTAGCAGGGGATTGAAGTACCCTCCATGGAGATGAAGTACATCCATGGGGAACCCTAGAAGGGTTCTCTCAATCCTCTTCAGCCTCCACCTTCTCAGTTACCATTTAATTTTTCCCTTTTTCTGTTTTGTTTTGGATAGTTTGCTCAATTTATGTCCCTGGGACCAGGATGAAGGAGTTTTTCTAGATAGATGAGGAAATGAAATATGTTCTTTTCTCGGTACCTAACTTTCCTTCCCTGAGTTCCCTGAACTCAGCTCAGCCTGAATCTCTTCATCATTTTACACAGGGAATTACCTTTGGTCTGGATTCACAGTAGTATTTTATTCAATGTCGCAACTCCCTCTTTGCTCCACTTCACCCCCACTCCTATCTGGGAAGTAGATGCAGAAGGAATAGAAAACGTTTTCTTTGTTTTTTCCTCTTCTGTTGACCTATCTGACCATGAGGTATCCCATGAGAATACATTGAGAGCCACATTTTCAATACTTCTGTGGAGCAGAAAGAAATAGTTTTTATCACCATCCCAGTAGAGATGTGGGTAAAAAGTATATTTGAAAACCTTTTATTTCAATCTAATTCAACAAACAGTTTTCAAGTATGTAAGAGCTAGGTGGTGTATTAGGCCCTGGGGTTATATTAGTTATCAGACATATTAAAAAAAAACTAAGAAAAGCTGCTCATCTTTAATCTCACTTGAAACCATGAAAGGCACTAAGACTTCCAGAAGTGAGGATTCTATTTAACTTAATTTAAACCAGGGGTGCCCACATCCGGGGCTGCAGACCAGTACTGGTCCATGGCTGGTTAAGAACTAGGCAGCACAGCGGGAGGTGAACAGTGGGAAAGTGAGCATTACTACCCAAGCTCTGCTTCCTGTTAGATCAGCAGAGGCATTAGCATCTCATAGAAGCATGAACTCTATTGTAAACTGTGCATGTGTGGGACCTAGATTACATGCTCCTTATGCGAATTTAATGCCTGATGATCTGAAGTAGAACAGTTTCATTCCCAAACCATCCCCCCACCCGTGTCCATAAAATATTGTCTTTCACAAAACCAGTCCCTGGTGCCAAAAAGCTGGGGTCACTGATTCAAACCATTTTTTCCAAACCTATTTGAATATGTGAAACCTCTCTTTTCCCCACTACTTGGAAACACTGTTTGAGAAATGCCCCAATGATGCATATGATTTATTTACCATCTTCAAGATCCTGCACACTTAGGGAGAAGAAGATATATGTACACATAATATATCAAGAATTGAAACATACAGAGACTATTTGGAAGCATAGATAGAAGTGTCAAATTAAATAAAAGCCTTTGAAGTTTACAAACAACCCCAAATACAGTCACTAATTTTTTCATACACACCTACCTCACAGGCCTCCTTCCAATGACATTACCTTGGCCACCATTTTGGGAACCTCTGTGGGGATGGGGAGGAAAGGAATTCTAACTTTTTGAAAGTATGTGAGAATTTAAAGCCAGTGGAGAGCGAGGAGATATGAAAGCAAAATCAAATTCAAAACATGATCACAACGAAGACTGGTCCAGCTTCCTATCAGTAAAACCACTTCTACACTCATTTTATAAAACCTTTCACTTACATCTGTGCTACTTGAAGTTCCACAAATTATTCATTTGGGTTAAAAGGAAGCCTGTTCTGAAGAAGGGGAAAAAAATCTTTCTCTAGGGCAATTTGACATCACAGAGAAAACAGGCTTCTAAATCATAGCAGCCACAGTAGGTTGTAACTCTGCATATTGACTGTGTGAACTGAGCAAGTTATTGCTCTCTCAGAGCAAGTTATTCACCCATAAAATGACGCCAAATAATTCTACTGACGAGTGTTTGGAGAATAAAATGGGATAATAGATCAACAATCCCTACAAAGTCAGCACTTCCTAAATAGCAGTTCTGTATTCTATCATTTTGGGTATTAAATGGTCATTCTAAAAGAGTCATAGAGTATCCAGATAGATACCCACATATCAGAGTCTATTAAGTCACCACAAAATGTTGCTTTCTTTGTAGCAAATGACCAAGTTCAGCCCCTGAAAGAGAAACACAATTTCCTTTAGTAACAGGAGAGTTATGTTTTGCTTCTATAAGAACTTTCTTTCAGGAATAGGTCCTAGGCTAGGAAAAGTGAAGTAAAGCTTTATGGGTGAAATGGCTTCATGGAATTTAGTACCTTAGGACTTTTGTTCAGTTACATTAGGAGTTAAGTAGTCTTGTAGCTTGCCCTGGAAAGCTGACCAACAATCCCTTTTAAAATCAGATAGTGTATTTTGTACTTCTTTATGAAGACTTATGGGAAAATGTCCTGTCTATAAATTGGCATTTGTATAATAGTCACATGCATCTACATTTATACACTAGTAATATGTATCTGCAAAAAAAAAAAAAAGTCCCCCAAAAAGAAGAGACTTGATGCTTCGAGATAAAATGTGGTTGATCTTGGAGGGGCCAAAGTAGCTGCCTTCAGGGAAGGCTTTTCTAGGAAAAGTAAGATTGTTGTGAAGTAAAGAGTTTACAATGTTTTTGTCTTGACTCAAGTTATCTTTGAGCTCACGTACACAGAAGTTAACAGCTTAGAGCTTTGCTCCTAAAACCTGCAAATCCCAGCTCTGATCATTAACAATCTATACTTCTCTATATATTCTTCAGTGAATGTGTCTTTTAGTCTGCAAGACTGCAGAAAGCAAAGTCACAGACTTATTCAAATTATCACCATATTTTCATTGACAACATCTTTAGAAAAAAACTAGCATGACTACATCCTTCTAAATACCAAATAACCAAACTGGATGAAGGTCTAATGGATATGGATTGGTCTAATTGGCTTTCATGGAAATTATAGGTTGTGCTTCTCTGAGTAAGGATAATGTGCTACTGAATAAGGATCATCTGTACTCAGGGGGCCCACATCCACTGGGGGTCTCTGTCCCAGAGGGGTCTGGCCCATCTTTTGTTTGGCCAGCTGACCTCCAAAGGTGACTCCGGCCCACCAAGGCTCTTCTACCTCTCCAGGGGCTCCTTCTTAGCCACCTTTACATCCCCACAGACTGCAGAGTGCCAAGTATCATAATCAGGAATTACATTTAGCCTTCTTCCCATTTTAATTTTTAAGAGTTTACTTTGTATTTCCAAAATTATTACTTTAGTAAAATATCCCTTAGTTATTTTTAATTCTATGCTTAACATAAAATTCCCTTTTCATCGAATAGTTTTCCCTCACCACCCCTACAAAAATTAAAGAATATTTAAATCTTACATGCTTTCTTTGAAGGCTATAGGTTTCTTTTTCTTTTCATTTTCCTGAAGGTCATAGTATTTTCACTTTTAGTAGGGAGAATTCAAGAGGGCCCCGAAGATTCCTACCCTTCGGTGTACATACATTTTCTCCCAATTATTCAATCAAACACTAATCTAGGTGCTGCTGTGAGGAGATTTTGCCGATGTAATAAAGGTCCCAAATCAATTGGTTTGAAGATGGTAGAGTATCCTGGATGAACCTACCCTAATCAGATGACATTTTTAAAGAGTCTGGGCTTTCCCAGTAGAGAGATTTGATATGAGGGAGATTCTCCACTGCTGGCTTTGAAGATGGATATGGCCAAGTGGGAAGTAATGGCTAGCATCTGAGACCTGAGAGAGGCCTCTGATTCACAACCAGCAAGAGAACAGAGACCTCAGTTTAGCTTTAAGGAATTGAGTTCTGCCTAAAACCTAAATGAGCCTGGAAGAGGATCACAAATTTCAGATGAGAAAGGAGCCCCAATCAATCACCTTGATTTCAGCCACGTGAGATCCTGAGCAGAAACCCATCTATGCCACATACAGAGCTGTGAGCTAATAAATAGGTGTTGCTCTGAGCTGCTAAATTTGTGGTAATTTGTTACAAAGCAATAGAAAATTAATACACCTGTGTTTGTTTTATGAGCATAAGCAAAGCACAAAAAAATGCAGGAGCAAAATGGTGCATCTGTAATATCTATAAGGTTAGATTCCAAAAGGCTTTACCAAATGTATTTCTTTTAAAATCTGAAATAATGTTCCACAAACGACTAATATGACCTCTCCAGAATGGGAAAGTGATGGTACCTTTTTTTTTCTTTTTGAGATGGAGTCTCGCTCTGTCACCCAGCCTGGAGTGCAGTGGTGCAATCTCAGCTCACTGCAAACTCCGCCTTCCGGGTTCAAGCAATTCTGGTGCCTTGGTCTCCCAAGTAGCTGGGATTATAGAAGCACACAGCCAAACCCAGCTAATTTATGTATTTTTAGCAGAGACAAGGTTTCACTATGTTGGTCAGGAGGGTCTTGAACTCCTGACCTCAAGTGATCTGCTCACCTCAGCCTCCCAATGTGCTGGGATTACAAGCATGAGTCACCATGCCTGGTGGTGACACATTCTTGTTTTTATGTATTCCTTGTTTATATTCATAAAAGTGGGCAGTAAGTTGAAAATGTATTCAGATAGGGTTTAGTAGCTGCAGCTTTAACCTAGGGCTTCTGCAGCTTTTGTAATCTGTCAGTGTACATCTGCTACATTACCTAAATGTTTCCTCAAAAGGAGAAACACTCTAACAACTTATTACCCTAGTCTGTTGGCCACCATTTTCTCTCAGATGCTTACGGCTCGTTCTGTGGAATTTGAAAATATGACTTCCATGACACTGGATCAGTGTGTCAATGGGTATGGAACCACTCTTCAGTTCTGATCCCATGGTTCAGTTCCTAGCAGTGTGATATTATGTGTCTTGGTGGTGGGAGATGTGATTCTTTCATCTACTTTCTCCATTTATCTTACTCAGAGCAACTACGGTCTAATGGGAAAATAGATTTAAAGCTTATAAATTTCCTTGAGTTTTAACTTTTCTCCTTTGGTCTTTTTTTCTTTTCAAATGACTTGGAGACATATTGATAAGATTCTATGGGAAAACAAAGAGTTGAACAAATTGAACATCTATGAGTGAATGAATAGATTAATATATAAATGATGATAATTTTTTTCAGTAATTTGAATGAAATCAATAGAGAGGCACTGAGAATAAATTTGTGTCCTAGAAGTTAGAAGACCTGAGTTTGAGATGACTACTAGTTCTATGATACTGGAGAAATTACTTAATCATCACTGGACTTCATTTTTGTCATTTGGAAAGTGATTCAATTATACTAAACAGTCTTTAAGGTCTCCTTCACTTAGAAATTTATGTTTTAAGTCATTTAGGAGGTTAAATAATGTCACATTCCATGGGACTTCTGTTTGCTGTTATATTCAAGCATGTTAGCACGTGTCTATCAGAGGAACTGCTGTCTTTCCACAGCCAGTTCTCTACATTATTTTTCATCAGTCAGTGCACACATGGTCAATATTTACTCAATAGAATTCAGGTCTTTCAAATTCCACTACATTGCTTGATTAATTTTATTACTTATGCCAAAGCTGTTATCTTCTTAACTATTTTAGGTCCAAACAGTTTTACCTTTTATCCTGACATTTATATATAAAAATACCGTTTTATAGTCAAAACAAAAACTTTTTATAAATCAACCAATCCTGTGAAAAAAATCCTCTGTTTCTAAAAAAATATCTAGGCTATCAATATATACACATAAAGAGATAAACTCTGATAAAATGTATAAATACAATTCACTAGAATAGCAAGTTTTAGAGAACAAACATGAGCATTAGATGACCTGGGCCCTTAACCAGATATACCCTCTCTTATCCTCTGTTATTTTCTGTGTAATGTTGGTTTCATTCCTGCCTGACTCTCATAGATTTATACGATCCCTACTCTATCAGGTGCCTTATTGGGTCTTAGTGGTAAAAAGAGGAACAAGACTAATGCAGCTCATTGAGAAGTTATCTGTAAGTCAACATGCATGCAAACTAATACTTGATTCAATGTGATAAGTACTGTTACTGATTATAGGTGCCAAAAGAAAAGCAAAGAGTTATTTTTTCCTTCAAGATTGTGGAAATTATTTTTTATTCCTGGTGTGATGCAATATAAAATACACAGCACCACCTTTGAAGTATTCTTACCAAATAAATTTAACTAAAATCTAATCAAGGCTTCAGATCTAAAGAAAATCTAAAGGTAATGTAACTTATAGGAAATGAGGGATATAGAAAAACAAGTTAAATAATACCACAGGAAAGCTTTCAGACAAGTCCAGAATGTAAGATGTTCTAAAAGACGATTAGCTTGATTTCTTGAGCAGTCAACGTCATTAAAAACCAAAAAAAGAAGCAGGATTCTTTTAGATTAAAAGAGATTAAAAAGGCATAACAACCAAGTGCACTACATGCTCCTCGATTTGTCCTGGCTTTTACAAACCATTTGTAATTATAATGAAACTAATGGAGGAAATTTGAAGATGGACTCGGTTTTGATGATACAGCAGAAATACCATTAAACTTTTCAGGAGTGTTAATAGTATTATGGTTATGTTGGATATATCCTAATTGTTTATAATAATGATTTGGTAAAAAAAAATCATGTCTTATTTCAAATTAAAATACAGCAGCAGAAAAAAATGAAAGAGCCAAATACAGTAAAAGTGTTAACAATTGATAGAACAACATGATATATATAGAAAGATAGATAGATGTTCATTACACTATTCTTCCTAATTTTTTATGTCCAAACATTTTCATAATAGTTAAAAATAAAAGATAAAAAATAAATAAGATACTAGATTTAAAATCACTCTGTGAACTCTAAAAGGATAAACAGTTAAAAGAGATAAAAGCTGGAGAAAGGAGGAAAGGTCCTTTTTCAAGCATGTGTGCCACTTTGGACTGTGTCACTAAGAGAAACCATTCCTGACCACTAAAAAGAGGCCACCAAATGCCTCTAGAATAGAAATGAGGAGAAACACTGGGATTCCCAGATCCTGATGTGTTTTTTTCTTTAACACATCTCAGGGCAAGATGACCTTGAACAAAATTAAAGACAATGACTTCTTGCAGGGAAAGGCAGCCTAGAGCAACTTGAACTTTTCTAAAGAAAGTAGGAAAACCTGCAAGCATTCCAATCTGAAAGTAACCACTGCACCCTTCCTTTCTGCAGGACAGTCAGATTTGGCACCCGAAGTAGAAATCTGAAGCCATGGATGATTGCCCTTCTCATTGTGTTGTCACTGACAGTGGTGGCGGTGACCATAGGTCTTCTGGTTCACTTCCTAGTATTCGGTAGGTAAAATTAAAGATTTCGCTCTATTTGATTTTGTTTTTCTGCAAAGCTTCATTTACTTATATGTTAATGTAATTTCATCTAAAATATTGCACACTTACCTACAAATTTCCACAGTCAGTATTTTTAATTTTTTCAGTCATCTAATCAACAAGTAAGTACTAAATGCTCATTATATGTGAGTAGTTTTCTGAATACTCAGGATACAGCCTTGAGCAAAGTAGACAGATTTCTAATTTCCTTGGAGTCCTCAATCCAGAATTCTTTTGAGAATCTACACAAAAAGATCAAAAATTGTCATTGTCTGAAATTTACTAGTAATTATAATAAACAACTAATTACTTATCATACATTAAAATAGAAAGCTATGATAAATTAGTTATTAAAATTGGCTCTTTTACTCATGAACTATCATTTTCTGTCTGACATTTCTAAGGCAAAAGAAAAGCACATGTCTACTAAAATAAGAAATTTCAAATAATCGAAAACCTATAACATGATATTATCATCAATTTTTAAAGAAAAAAATATTACTCTTTCCAAAACAATATTCAGGGATTGTATTTTTATTGACTAACATATTTGTAATTACACAAATAATGCACTTCAAGATTCTCTTTTTACATTGCATCTTTTTCTGGGAAGAATATAAGCCATTTACATTTTTTGACAAATCTCTACAATGTCACTCTCACATGGATGTATATGATAAAACAAATAACTCAGGCTGCTCACTTTAATGGTCTTTTCTGCTGTCACCTTCCACAGATTCAATGGGGAGCAAAGACTATATTTGGAGCCTTAAAGGGCTTAAGATCATAGTCATAGGCCTTATATGACAACCCCAGCTGTAGTTTATACCATTGGCAAAAGATTCTCAGATCAGTTTATTTGGTTGCAAAGAAGCCACTTTACAATGAGAGTAAGGTTTGAAAACAGTGTGGATTATATGGATAAATAATTAAGATGTCTAAAAAAGTATTACAAGGTCCAGAGATTTCCCACTTAAGAAATATGCTACTGAGATCCCTCTTTCTTTCCTTGGTTTGTAGTCTAGAAACCCACTACCTCTTCCCTGAGCCAGTCTTCTCAAAGATTTACGTTTTTTTTGTTTTGTTTTTTGTTTTTTTGTTTTTTCCCCATTCTTTGTCTTTAACTCTGTAGCTTTCTTACCCTCACTTGGCCTTACTCTTCAGATTACCAAATTCCTCAGGACTCTCAACTGCTTTCTTTTTTTACATTTCCTAGTAGATTTATCCCTGTTACACACTAGTCTCACCTTCAATCTCAGACAGCTCTTCTCTACACTTTCTTTCCAGGTTTTTCTTAGTGTGCCTGGCTCTCCTGTTACAAATCAAAATTTACAAGGACTTTCACTTATCTCTACTTCCACTAGAGTGTACGGTGGTACATATTTCAACTCAGCCTGGGGAAATGTAGGAATGAAATGTTCAAGCTCTACAGTTAGACTGTCTGAGTTTAAAATTTGGATAAGCCACATACTAGTTATAGAAAAAGTTACTTAATGCCTCTGTGCCCTACTTTCCTCATCTGTAAAATGAAGGTGATACTGATCTTATAGAGCTGGTTTGAGGATTAAATGAGCTAATACATGAAAAGTGCACAGGACCGTGCCTGGCATATACTAGGAACTCAGTAAATGGCAGCAATTATAATTAATATAAAACATTGTTATTTTTTAAACAAAACTCCATTACAAAGAAGCTCAGTGAAATATTCAAGACTTTATATTAGCCCCATTATAGTTGGGTTCTGAAATCTTTGTCCAAACCATTTAGTTTCTTATTTTTCATTTCCATTGCAGACCAAAAAACGGAGTACTATCGTGGCTCCTTTAAAATTTTAGTTCCACAAATCAATAGCAATTTTGGACAAAGTAACACATACCAACCTAAGGACTTACGAGAGACGACTGAAAATTTGGTGAGTCAGGTAAACTTTGTATCATAAAATAATGCAAGTGGAAGGGATGTGGTGGATCATTTCTCCATTTCTAAAATCATGATTTTCAGACCACTCACATTAGAATCGTCTTGCAGATTGCTAGGCCCCATCCCAGAACTGCTTAATCAGAGTCTGAATAGATGGGTAGGTGATGGAAGGGGAGTAAGGGAATCTGCCTGTCTAACAAATGGGTGATTCTGATAAGCCACTCTTTCTAACTCAACCATCTTATTTAAAGGTGAGAGAATTGAGGCCAAGATATCCTAGCCCATTTCTTCCCCAATTCTACCACAATGTTTCCCCAACAGAAAACTCTAATCATACCAAAACTAGTTTTTATAAGACCCCATACTTTTTTATAAGACCACATTTTAAGATTTTGAGTATTTTCAGAATTTATGTTCATTTTGTCTTGCAAATATATTGATAAAGACAAAAACCCAGATTTGTGTAATAATCAAGTCAAATGCTAATAATTTTGTTAAAGCTAAAGTAAAGACTGCCCCCCAAAAGGAAAAAGCACACTGAGTTTTATAATCATTCCACTCAGGTTGCCCATGAACTCTCACTCAAAAACTATATTCAAATATTTTTCTAACAAGGAAGCACAGAAGCAGAGATTTATTTTAAAAAGAAAGAAATGACAAATACATTGGTTTTAGTCAAAGAATCATTTTTAAGACATTTTCTTTCTCAAATCATTTGTCATTTTTTCATGTCACCATTTGCTCTTTGTCCATAGTAAACTTAATGGCATCATATTTACAATAATATCATAGAGTTTATAATCTCTTTTCAGTTAACATTAAATCATGCACAATATTTAAATTTTATGGTCTCATCCTTCCCAACCAATAATTAATGTCTACAGATTGCTATAGATTCTTCATTCTTTCACATGCAGAGCATCTTATAAAAGAGCATTTGCAATCAATTCTTGAGTTATGCTAGAATGAACTTGGAGCCTGCACCTATACATCCAAATACCTCCTCTATTCCTCTACTCCTAAGTGACTCCACATAACTTCCTCAATGTAAAAAAAGAAAACTCTTAACTTGCCTTAGTTAAAAAGATAAACACATTCTTTGAAAGATGGAAAATGTTATAATTTACTGGGAAATTTTGAAATTTCTTTTATTTATGTTTTATGGCCAACATTACTGTTGTTACTGTTGTTGTTGTAAGTTAGCTAAGAAATTCTGTCTTTACTGAAGTAAATCGACAGGAATGCAATAGGTCTTAAAAGAAGTGAGAGAAATATGGAGGTGCCTGTTGAACAGAAACTGTATTAAAAGTGGACTTTTAAGTATTACTTAAGCATGTGTTCCTTCAAAGGCTAGGGCTAAGTTACGTAAGAACATATTATCATCATGGGTACCTGCAAGGCCCTTCTCTGGTTATCATTATTTATTTATCCCCCTTTGACCCTATAGCATAAGCCCTTATCCTCCCCCTTGCAGGCAACCATTTTATGTTTCATGTGGTATTCTTTTGTCTGTATTCATTCTTACAAAAATATGTTTTGTTGTTTTGTATGCACATGCTTTTTACTTATATTTTGTGTTTTAAATCACTTTTGTTTCTTCTCTTTTTACTGAGAACTTTTAAAAATATCTATGTTATTAAATATATCTTTAATTTATTGCTGTTAGCTGCTAATTCATAGTGTGTATCTAGAATAGTTTAACTGCTTATCATGCCAAGAAATGCCACACTAAACAGACTCCTACTATCCTCTTATAGATCTATGCAAGTACTTCTGGAAGCAGAATTACTAGGTCATTGAATTACATATACTTAATTAGGCCAATTGGTGCAGGTTTGTTCTTCAAAATGGCACTCCCATCTACAACACATGAGCATTTCTATGTGCCCGCAGCTTACCAACACTTAGTGTCTTAGTATGTTTAAGTGACTACAACAAAAAATACCATAGGCTAGGTATCTTAAAGAACAAACACTGATTTCTCATAGTTGTAGAGGCTGAAGTTTCCAAGATCAAGATGATCAAGGCTCTAGCAAAAGTCTGGTGAGGGCCTGCTTCCTGATTCAGGGAACGCCACCTTGCTGTGTCCCTCATGGCAGAAGTCATAAGAGAACTTTCTTTTGTAAGGACACTAATGACTTTCATGAGAGCTTCACCCTCATGACCTAACTACCCTCGAAAGGCCCTATCTCCTACGATCATCACTTTGGGAGCTAGGATCTCAAAATATAAATTTCAGGGGAACACAAACATTCAGTCCACAGCACTTGGTATTATTTGGCTTTCTAATTTTTGCCACCCTAATAGGTATAAAGTAGTATTGTTTTTGTAATTTAATTTGCATGTTTCTAATTGCTAATGAGTTTGTGCATTGTTACATATAATTATTAACCTCTGGACTTTCATTTCTATAAATTGACTACACATATTCTTTGCCTGTTTTTCTGTTAAACTTGCTTTTTTGCCTTATTTGTATTGCTTTGCAGAAGTTCTTTGTATTTTCTAGATATTAATAGTGTGTTGGTCATAGATACTACACTTATCCATTCTGTCTTCTACTAATATTGACCATGGTGTCCTTTATGAAACAGAAATCTATAGCTTGGAAGTAACCATTTTTATCATTGTTTTGCCTATGATTGTATTCTGATGCTTTTCTTTAAAAAGTCCTTCTCTTCTAAGATATAAAAATATTTTACTGTTTTTTTAATTAACTTTACAGTTTTACCTTTTACATTACGTCTTTAATACATGTGGAGTCCACCTTTGGATGTGATGTTAAGTAGATTCAGTTTTTATAATTCATATAGTGAGCCAGTTTTTAATATAACTAGTTAAAATATCTTGGCTATTCCTAATATATGGTATGATTATTGAGTTCATTATATGCATTTCTTAGCACCTGGGTCTTGCAATAGAGAAAACATGATCTGTCTCCTCAAATTGCTTCCAATCTTTTTGGAGAGATGTGAGTAACACACATGGAATTGAATATCATGACATGATATAATTAAGGGCTAAATTATATGTTGAGAACAATAAGTTCAGAAAAACTTCAAAACCCCACAAGGAACCCCTGTGGTCAGAAAAGGCTTTATGTTATTTTACCTCTGTTTAAGTATGACAGGTGTTTTTCTCCTCCCATCCCCCACCAAATTAGCTTTAAAAGAATTACAGGAAGAGTTTATGCATCATCCTGAGCCACTCCTGTTTATTGTTGCTAAATCCCAACAAATACAACAGATTCTTCTGCCTGTCCTATGTGCGTGCTAATTAGACAACCAAGGAAGACAGGTTGCAGTTCCTGTTCTTCCTCACATTGGGGTTTACTGATTTGAAGCAAATGGAGATGTAAAAGTAAAATGAGCTCATATTCATATACTGCTATAATCCATCCCTGTTCCCTGAGATAGTAGAGCAGACATATCTCTTCTCTCATATCAGCCTTCAGAGAGGAGTCCATTAACCAGACATTACTGCTGTCTGATTACTGCATGCTGCAAGCTGGCCATCCTTCAGGCTGAGAAGCATAGCATCCAGCAGAAGCTGAGAATATGCACTTTCAGGGAGGGAAGGATAAGACAGAAATTTATGCTGAATTAGTTAGCTAAGTATATATGTTCAATAAGTTCTAGGGGTAGTCATGAATATTTATGAAAGGAAAAACATGGCTTTGTGCAATTGAGTTTCATGCTTCTTCATGTGTTGCATGTTCAAAAAATGGTGGTGTTAGCATGATCCAAGGGTGGAGTTTTCAGCCATTTGATATTAAAAGGTGAAGCAGAGGGCACAAAACCCTTACTATGTGCCCTCTGTGAGTCAGCTAAAACCAGTTTGGACTGCTAGCTAGATTAACAAAATTTTATAAAGAGAGAAAAGATACAAATAAGCACAATCAAAAATGACAGAAGTAACACTACAACCAATCCCACAGAAATACAAAAGACCCTCTGAGACTATTATGAACACTTCTATGCAGATAAATTAGAAAATCTAGAGGAAATGGGTAAATTCCTGGAAAAATACAACCTTCCAATATTGAATCAGGAAGAAATTGAAACCCTGAACAGACCAATATTGAGTTCCATATTTAAATTA
Source organism: Cheracebus regulus (assembly GCA_963574635.1). NCBI lineage: Eukaryota > Metazoa > Chordata > Mammalia > Primates > Pitheciidae > Cheracebus > Cheracebus regulus. The sequence continues at coordinate 66,830 of CAUYQU010083171.1, forward strand.
GTAATTTAAAAAATACCTACCAACCAATAGGAAAAAAAAAGGCCAAAACTAGATGGATTTATAGCCAAATTCTACCAGAAATACAAGGAATAGCTAGGACCAATTCAAATGAAACTATTCCAAAAAATTGAAAGAGAAGAGACTTCTTCCTAAATCATTCTATGAAGTAAACATTACACTGATATCCAAACCTGACAAAGACACAATGAAAAAAGAAAATTACAGGCCAATATCCCTGATGAATATAGGCATAAAAATTCTCAAGAAAATACCAGCAAACCAAATCCAGCAGCACAACAAAAAGTTAATTTGCCAAAATCAAGTAGGCTTTATTTTGGGATGCAAGATTGCTTCAACGTATGTAAATCAATATATTTGATTCACCACATAAACCAAATTAAAAACAAAAACCGTACAATTGGCTAGGTGTGGTGGCTCACACATATAATCCCAGCACTTTGGGAGGCTGAGGTGAGCAAACTGCCTGAGTCACAAATTTGAGACCAGCCTGGCCAACATGGTGAAACCCAGAAGGCTGAGGCAGGAGAATCACTTGAACCTAGGAGGTGGAGGTTGCAGTGAGCCAAGATTGTGTCATTGTACTCCAGCCTGGGCAACAGAGCAGAAATCCATTTCAAAGATATTTAAAAATTAAAATCATACAATCATCTCAACAGATGTAGAAAAGTTTTTATAAAATTAAACATTCCTTCATAATAAAAATCCTTAACAGATTAGGCATTGAAGAAACATACTTCAAAATAATCAGAGCCAACCCTGATAAACCCACAGCCAACATCACACTGAACAAAAGCTGGAGGCATTCTCCTTAAGAACAGGAGCAAGACAAGAATGTTCACTCCCACACTCCTATTCAACATAGTATGAGAAGTCCTAGAAAGTATGAGAAGTCCTAGAAAGAGCTATCAGGCAAGAGAAAGAAGTAAAAGGCATACAGATAGGAAAAGAGGAGGTCAAATTATCTGTCTTCACTGACAATATAATTCTATGCCTAGAAAACCCTAAAGACTTCACAAAAGGGTTCTAGAACTGATAAGCAACTTCACTAAAGTTTCAGTAAAATTTTGTATAAAATTAATGTACAAAATTCAGTAGCATTTCTAAACAATACTGTCCAAGCTCAAAAAACAATCCCATTTATAATAGCTGCACATGCAAAAATGAAATACCTAGGAGTAAATCTAATAAAGGAGGTAAAAGATTTCTATTGGGAGAATTACAAAACACTGTTGAAAGAAATCAGAGATGACACAAATGAGTGGAAAAACATTCCATGCTCATGGATTGGAAGAATCAATATTGTTAAAATGGCCCTACTGCCCAGAGCAATCTACAGATTCAATGCTATTCCTATCTACCAACATAATTTTCCACACAGAATTGGAAAAAGCTTTTCTAAACTTCATACAGAACCAAAAAAAGCCTCAATAGCCAAAGCACTCCTAAGCAAAGTAAACAAAGCCAGAGGCATCACATTACCTGACTTCAAACAATATTTTAAGGCTACAGTAATCAAAACAGAATGATATTGGTACAAAAACGGATATATAAACCAATGGAACAGAATAGAGAACCCAGAAATAAAGCCACATATCTACAGCCATTTGATCTTTGATAAAGTAAACAAAAATAAGCAATGGAGAGAGGACTTTCAATAAATGGTGATGCAATAGCTGGCTAGTCAGATGCAAAAGAATGAAACTAGACCCCCATCTATCACCATATACAAAAACTAATTCAAGATGGATTAAAGGTTTAAATGTAAGACCACAAACAGTTAATATAAGAATATTAGAAGAAAACATGGGAAACACTATTGTAGACATCAGTCTTGACACAGAATTTATGACTAAGTCCTCAAAAGCAATTGCAATAAAAACAAAATATTGAACTAAAGAACTAATTAAACTAAAGAACTCCTGCACAGTAAAAGAAACTATCAGCAGAGTAGACAACCTACAGAATAGGAGAAAATATTTGCAAACTATGCATCTGAAAAAGTCTAATGTCCAGAATCTGTAAAGAACTTAAACAACTTGAAGCAAAAGAAACCAAATAACCCCATTAAAAAGTAGGCAAGGGGCATGAAAAGATACTTCTCAAAAGAAGACATACAAAGCAGTCAACAAACATATGAACAAATGCTCAACATGACTAAATATCAGAGTAATGCAAATCAAAACTACGATGAGATACTATCTGATACCAGTTAGAATGGCTATTATTAAAGAGTCAAAAAGTAACAGATGCTGATGAGACTGTGGAGGAAAGAGAATGCTTAAATACTATTGGAAATATAAATTGGTTAGGCCACTGAGTAAGGTAGTTTGGAGACTTCTCAAAGTACTTAAAATAGAACTACTATTCAACCCAGCAATTCTCTTACTGAGTATATACCCAAAGAAGTATAAACTTTTCTCCCAAAAAGACAACTGCATTCTTAAGTTAATTATAGCAGTATTCACAATAGCAAAGATATGGAATCAACCTAGATGCCCATCAATGGTGGATTGGACAAAGAAACTGTGGTACATATATACATATTAATATAATGAAATACTATGTAATCATAAAAAAGAATGAAATCATGTCCTTTGCAGCAACATGGGTGGAACTGGAGACCATTACCTAACTGAGTTAACACAGGAACAAAAAACAAGTAACACATGTTCTCACTTATGAGTAGGAGCTAAGCTTTGGGTACACTTGGACAAATATGGGACCAACAGATACTAGGGAATACTAGAAGGGGAAAACGATAGTGGTGTAACGACTGATAAACTATCTATTGGGTACTATGCTCACTACCTAGGTAACAGGATTATTCATATCCCAAAACTCAGTATCACACAATACAATCATGTAACAAACCTGCATATGTACTCCCAAATCTAAAATAAAAGTTGAAATTATTTTTTAAAATAGTCTGGAGATGTTAGCTAGTATTTAGGAAAGGATCCATTGTGAAACTGGTGAGTTGTCATGTTGAAACTGCAAAGACGGTGGTAAAGCCCAATGGCAGCACGGATGATTGACTGGTTGGGTAAAGGTGATAAATCAGTCATCTGTTTCTTGTTTTCTAGAGCTGGATTCTGCTTACTTCTTAGGAAAGAATTCTGGTTAAAAACTAATAAGGAAGAGATATACTGAAGTGTGTCCACCCTCCCATTCCATCATGGCTAGGAACTCAGTTTTTAAGGTTTATCTGAGGTCCCCTTGGTGAAGAGGGGACCTATTCAGTCCATTGAGGGGCTTAGAATTTTATTACTATTTCTCAAATGCTTGAAGTCTGGCTATATCTAGAAAGAGATATTGGAATTGGAAGCTTTAAGAAAAGAAATAAGCAGAGGCTAGCAAGAAACTTCATGTTCAGAGGTTAAAAATTTTGATTTAGAACATGATTGAGTTGTTATTTGAAAGCTCAGACTTATGCTCAATCTGTCATTGAAGATAAGGCAAGTCTGAAAGAGGAAAATGTGTATCATAACCTCTACCTTCAATGTCTTTAATTTGAATCCTCAAAGAAAAAACTAATCATTTTATATTTCATGTCTAATCTAAAATGTAACACCACAAAGAAGGCACTATTGTCTCCTCTTTACAGATAAGAGAACCAAGCCTCTAAAGTTAAGGTCCATAGCTGGCAAATGATGGAGGGAAGGTTTGAAGTCAGCTAGGTAACTCCACACATGTGCTCTTTCCACTAAACTGTTTTACTGTCAGGAAGGGGCTCAGCTAAGATAGAAGATAAAATAATTAAAGCCTAAATCAATTCTTCTCCCATTAAATTTTTTAAATCCATTAAGATTATAAATCTTCTATGCTATGCTAGTTCATGTTTTCTTGATAGATACATTGGGTATACTTATTATAGGGTATTCTCATTCTCATTTCCCTGTATCAGTTTTTGGTGAGGAAGGCAAAGGTAGAAGGAACTGTAATAGAGAAGAGGGAAGTTGGCATATGTATGTATATCTAGTGTGAGCAATGTATAGTTGGAGGAAAGATGTCGAGGGGTATGCTTTTTGCAGGAAAGCTTTTGAGAAAAGAAGCAATATGAACTATTTCTAAATGTCCTGATAAAGTTGTAAGTATAGCATAGTCTTCACAGGAGAATTTATTCAGTTTATCATTCATCATTCAGCAAATACAGCATGATGTTAGGCACTATAAAAGGCTAAGAAAAATGATTGTCTTTCTCTCTCTTTCTTTCTCTCTCTCTCTCTCTCATAAACTAATCAAATTTACAGATTTAGAAGACAACAAACCTGGAGAGGACATGAACCTTCTAAATAATGACCTGCCCCTGCTTTGGGTATTCTGGTTTTAAATATCTTTATTACAACTTTAAATAGATCCAAATTGGATATTTTCCTCCTTTAAAAAAGCAATTCAAATATTTAGACTTTGGTGGTACACTGAAAGTTAATACTTTATTCTTTAAAATCCTTAATTGCAAACTTTTAAATTCTATAAATATTTTGCCTCTTAATCTCAGAAATATAAACAAATTTGGGATACGGATATCTAATGTAGTGCTACTTATTAGATGTGATTAGTCACAATTGTCTGTCCATTTCCTTCTGACATTCCACAAAGAAACACTAAAGAAGGACCAGTGTAATCAAAGAAATGACTGATGACATCACAAAACATCACATCCCATTTGATCTGATTACATCTTTGTTTAGAGTGATCAGAAAGTCACAGTCTCATGTCACCCTACACACCCACACACCTTATATGACAATGGATCCAACTGCTTTCACCAATAGACACAGCACTTAAAGTTATGTCACAGTTCGACCTGATCCCAAGAAGGCCAAGAAGCCTCAAAATTCTGTGAGCATCACTCAGTGCTCAGGTTGCCTAAGGTCTATCTAGGCTTGAGAGAATGGTTCACAGCTGACTTCTTGAATCAAAAAAAATCCTCGAATTTTATATAGATATGATAAGAACATTAAAGGATTGCAATAAATACTACCAAGATTATGGTTCTTATTTTTGGAGAGTGAAGAAAACAGGCTGCTTTTAGAAAGGGATGCAACAGTTTCTGATCTGCTTACAAACTGCTTGCTGCCCATTAGTGGGTAGGAGGCCTTAGTGAGAACCCACCTGCATGCTCATCTTGAGGTAGGCACTGTGAAGGCATTAACAGGCTCTAAGCTACACGGCTCTGGTTTCAGTGAGCTCTGTGGCTCACTGCTGTGTCAACTTGGGAAAGTCATTTCCTCTTCGATGAAATGTGGATGATCATAGTACTCACCTTAGAGGGTTGATTTGAAAGCAAATAAGTTCAAACACAATGATATCTGTCCTTGGTGCATATATGGCAGACAACAGTGATTCCTACTATTATAATTATTATAGACTTACAAGGAGGAGCTTTTCACAAATAATCAATTACCTGAAAATGTTCACAAATAGAAAAAAAAATCCTTCCAATAATTCATGTGCAATTGATCTTTCTTCTCTAGGAGGATTGATCTCAACCCGATGTAATGCAAACACTTTAAAAAGTCTTGTAAAATTTTCCTGGTAAATGCGAAACTTTCTGATAAACAAATTCTCACCTTTTTATTCATTTGTTTATTCAACAAATACTGCATACCAACGGTATGCAAAGCACTTTGCTAGATTTTATAGCTTATTAAAAGATAAGTCACCATCTCTACACATAAAGAGTTTGCCGTTTAATAAAAGAGATACTATATTTGCGTAAATAACTACATTAAAGAGTAGAATGTGTAAGAGGGATAAGAAAAATTGAGACAGAAGAAAGACAGATTAGTTTGAGATTAAAGAATATATCCAAAGAAGGTATTATCTGAGATTGACCTTGAAGGATACTTGTGATTCAGGAACACAGAATGAGAAGGGTGCCACAGACCAAAGGAACAGCCTGAGAGGGGCGAATATGCAGGAAAATGACGGACTTGCCTGAAAGTACTGGTGGTGTTGAAGAAGTGCCAGGCTCGGGGTTGGTCACAGAGGGAGAGGCCCTTGAATATCCAACATTGTGAACAGAGGCTCAAAGGCTCCCATTTTCTATTTTTACCTTGAGTTCAATCCTTGTAGCAATAAAACTTCAGTGAAGCTTTATTTACTGCTAAAAGTGTCTTTTTAAAAGCCCTCTTATATAATATCATTTGCATATTACTCTTTTTATAATTAGGAAAAAGCAAAAAAATCTGGTTTTTTCACAGCATGGTTTTGGTTTGTTTCATTCTAAGCAGGTCGCCTGGTGTTGTGTTGGAAAAAAACAGCTTTTATATATTATTTATATTCCATATGCCAGTCATCGGTGGCATATCAATATGAGGTTTGTAGTGTTAGTAACAAAACACTCCCTAAGTGAATACATAGACTGCTGTAAGGGGAGCTGGTCAGGAAGCATCTGCAGAGAAAAGCAGGCAACATGTATAAACAGAGTTAATTCAGGAATGAGAGCTGAATGGCTGGGCGAGTCTGAGTTGACAGCCTCTCCCTAACTCTTCCCTTAAACACCCAACTAACCTTCAATTGCCCTCTTAGAAATTAATCACAGTGTAATTTGCAGCATTTCAAAATCATCAAGCAGAAAGAGATCCTGCCCTGGAAGAGGGTCTTTTGTTTAATACTAGGAGACTAACTCCAACTACAAAATTCTACAAATGCCCTAAAGAGGGAGGAAGGATAGATTTACAAATTGCTAACTCTATTAGGATGTATAGATAATAATAGATCTATAACAAGCTGGCACACAGCTTTAGAAATATAAGTTTCTCTCTGATTAGCAGAATATATATATATGTTCCTCTGAATCTTCTGGGAACTCGGAATGCCAGAATGTTGGCAGAAATAATTTTTCTAATGATGTAAGCCATCATCTGTCAGGGAAAGAATTTCAGGGTCTTTAGAAAGCTACTTTATATATAAGATCCATTCAGCAATAAAGCTTATGATCATGTTTTCTCTGATTTTTCTCCTGTTGTAAATTCATTTTATAAGAACTCCTTTTACCAGCCCCTCTACCCCATTTCTCAAAGTGTTGTCCTCAGACTACCCGTATCACCTAAAGATTCCGAGGCCTTCTCTGATCTAGTAAAGGAGACTTTTTAATAGAGAGGTTCCTAGAATTTTACAAAGAAGAATCCTTTTTATTATTGTGATCACCAAGGTTACTTCTGCCTAGATTCTTCTTATGTTATTTTTTCAGCTCCTATCTTCCCAGAAAACCTAATCATTCAAAGATAAAATTGATGCTTGGTTTAGATGTTCATAGCAAGCACCTTGACAGATTGATGATGTCGCCAGAGTAAAAAACTTAATGCAATGCCTTTACCAAATTACAAATGGCCAGGAATCAATTGTGGTTGAACTTATTCAGAGGGTAATTACAAACCAAACTTCTTTAAACATCCTACTGCTATGTACTTTTCTTCCTTCTAAAATGTATCACTTCTCTCCCTGTTCCATTTTGTTTGCCTCTTCTTTTTTTTTTTTTTGGACTCCCCCGCCTCCATACTGAGTGGTAGAGCTGGCTGTGGGTGACGAAAGAGAAATGATTATAATAAAGTCACCCTTTTGAAAACATGTCTTCCAAAAGAGTTTCATTTCTAGCATGTAAACTCCACACTACCTCAGTCCATTTAGGCTTTCTTTATTTAAGTACCAATAAGGGCATATTTTGGATACTAGCAATTTATTTTCTAAATGCTATCTTTGATCTTAAGTTTAAGACTATTACCAAGTCTATATCTTTACAAGTTTTATACATTAGGCCAATAAATTATTTGATAACTTATTACTATGTGTTCTGTGAAAGAAATTGAAGTAAAATTTACATCACATTTATCAATCACACAAGGTGGCTGTGTGATTGAGTCGGAAGAGGTGGACACTACAGATAGAAGAGTTGGGTTTTAGTCCCAGCTTATTAGTATCTGCATGATGCCAGGGAAATTCACAAATGCCTCTGAGTCACAGGTTTCTCTTCTAATAGGAATGAAAATACTTCTTATTTCACAGATTTTTCATAAGAGTTAAAGAAGATAACAAGTAATGTGCTTCCTGATGAAGCATTTATGAGCATGCTAATTCCTGAGCATGCTAAGGAAGTTATAAACATGCTCCTTGATCCTTGAAACAGCTTTCCCTATATTTGTATGTATGTGTTTTAGTAATAAGATCTGGTTTTTCTTCTCATTCCTTGAGGATTGAGGATATTTTTCTGTGCACATTTGGTTTATCTGTCCAACATGAACAGATGTGGATACCTTAAACAATGTGGGTACCTTACCCACATTGAGATGACACTATTTCTACCAAGTGAGTACTCGGGGATACTGCAAGCCAAATGCTAGGTGTGATAGACCACAGCATCACAGTACTGTGGCAGTTGATGAAAACTGTGCATATGGACCAAAAGCAGTGGCTGTGCTTCTCCTACCTTTGTGACATAAACTGAGTAACAAATTTGACGTAATACTGCAACACCACCTAACTCTTTTTTCCTCCCTGATTTACCCTGGAGTGCACAATTGACAACAATTTAAAAATCTCTGGCTCTCTCCCAAATCCCTAGTGCCTCCTCCTTATACCTTACAAGCAAAGACCTGAAGAGTTAAGACCTATAACGCCAGGATGGAGGCTAGAGAACCATCAGCAATTAACTACCAAAACTTACCCAGCATTTTATATGTGTTTAAGCTTCATAGCCTTATGAGTAACAGATCAATATCTTTGTTTTACAGGTTAGAAAACTGAGGCTCAAACTGATTCAGTAACTTTGCCAAGCTTGACAATTTGTGAGCAGTAGCATAGGCTTATATCCAGGACTGAGACGGGGTTTCCTCTGTCACCACTCAAAGCCTCCCTGAATATCCCGTCTCTGCTCTGTATCTCTCTGCTACTCCTTCTATGGTTTTAGCAAGATGTCTTCTACTCCAGAGACCTACCATAGCATAGTAGAATTATTGGGGTAGATTTTTTTTAAAAAAAAATATGAGTGTCTAGATCCCCTCTAGACCAATCAAAATCAAAATTCTTGAAGAGAGCCTCTGGCATCCATAATTTTTTAAATTCAGCAAATGACTCTGTTGCACTGTGAAAGCTGAGAACCACCAATTTAAATCATGATATTGGTCCTGTGAAAAAATTCCTATTGCTTTAACATTTAAGCAAAGACATATTCTTATTATAAAAGATATTATTAACATGTAGTTTCTCTCTTGTTGTATAACAGGTGGATGAGATATTTATAAATTCTGCCTTGAAGAAGCACTACATCAAGAACCAAGTAGTCAGACTGACGTATGTATGTTTGGGCAAAGGTGGAATCACAAGACTGGAGGGAAAAGGAACACAGGAGACAGGGACCCTCATGTATTGTGTGTCTCTATGGACTAGGCTTTTGGCTAGAATTTTTCATAAACATTATCTTTAAAGCAGTCTTGAAATAGGGCTGACCATCATTTTGTCAGCAAAAAGACTAAGATTCAGGGATGGTAAGTAATGTGTTCAAATTTTCCCAACTGACAGTTTCCCAAGTGACAGAACCAGGACTCAAACCCCACCAACTTATTGTAAGTCCTGGAACCTACCAGAACTCGTGGCCTTGGGAAAACCCAGCAGCTTGTCATTGCATGCACCAAACTGTATTCTTTTGACAACTATGTCATTTCAAACATGTTAAGAAGGCAAACTTGACTACAAAATGGGGTCACAAATTTTACCTGTAATGAAGCCTAATGACATGAGGCATGCCTAAACGAAAAGATATTCCTATTGCAGTAAATTTTCTTTTTGTTGTGGTGAGGGGAAAAGACTCATATCAATTGCAGTATTGCTCAGAAGTTTCAATTGTGCTATTTTGAAAATTACACAGCAGAACATATACATCATATACATAAATCCATGAGACTGTATGTCTCATATTTCTTAAAGAAAAATAATATATTCAGAGTTTGATTTATTTAAAGAAAATAATAATCCCTTTCTCACCAATAGAATAATAATGCTTTGTTGGCAGATGTACTCCAAGTTATTTGTCTTTACTGAGTAGTGACAGAACCAGGACTCAAACCCCATCAACTGAGGCATGCCTCATGTCATTAGGATTTTATAACATGAATTGGGTAATTTCTATAATACTTAGGAGATAAAAAGCACATAAATGCTAGAACTTTCTGGATTTCATGTTTTCTGTTTTCAAATTCTGATTTGCTATATTATTGTAGCAACATTATCATACTCTTATGAACTCCTTGGGATGGTAGCCATCATCACTGTATAACACTTGGTAAAAATGTTAATTCCTCAGATTTAAGAAGTAAAATTACTCAGTCATCTTTTTGACAATTTGACATAAAATTCGAGTTATTTAGATCTTTATATTCCAGAGCTTAAATGAGCAAAAATACATAAATTGTCTCAGAATTGAAATAATTTCTTCCTTTTAGCAGAAAGATTCAGGAAGATGGGTCTCTAGTGTTTTTTACAGCTTTTTTTAAAAAAACAGGAGAGATAACAGATCAATATGTACTAGTTTCAGGTTTTTTTTTAAACTGTAGTTGGTTTTCCTGTTTTAAGAGTATTTAAAAGTTCAGCCAAAAGATTCAGGAAGATGGCCCTCTAGTGTTTTTTACACCTTTTAATTTTTTTTGCACAAAAAAAAGTATAGGAGAGATAACAGATTAATATGTATTAGTTTCAGTTGTTGTTGTTATTTTAAATCTGTAGTTGTTTTCCTATTTTAAGAGTATTTAAAGGTTCAGTTCCTCGGGTAACAGAACTTGAACCTGTTTATATGATAAAAGTTGAAAAAACTGGGCATGTTTAATTTGGAGAAGACTCAGGGACCACAATATTGTTGTCTTCAAATATTTGGGATAGAAGAGGAAATTATTTTATGCATGTTCCAACTGGTATACCTAAGCCTTATGGAATGTGAGATAAAGGGAGACATATTTTAACTCAAAATGACGAACTCTTAAAAACAGAGCTGACCAAAGAGAAACAAGCCTCTTTAGAAAATTAAACTCATTATCTTTTTAATTACTGCACTGTCGTTAGAGGGTCAACTGTCATAGACTCTGTAGAGGTGATTCAAGAGCTAGAAGAGGGAACATATGAAATGACCATGGGTCAGAATGACATGAGAGGATCAGCACTTGAGATTGTCAGCAACTGAGGCATCATTCAGGCGAAGAAGATACAGCAAAGACTGAAGGACAATTGCAGATGTATTCCTTGAAAATGTACCTTTCTTTTGTGTGTCATAGTCCAGAAGAAGATGGTGTGAAAGCAGATATCATTATGGTGTTCCAGTTTCCTTCTACTGAGCAAAGAGCAGTAAAAGAGAATAAAATCCAAAGCATCTTAAACCAGAAGATAAGGAATTTAAGAGCCTTGCCAATAAATGTCTCATCAGTTCATGTTAACGGTAAGGATGTCCCCTTCTATGTGATATGAAGTTCTCTCTTAGGTCCACGTTTTGACTAATCTCAAACTTATTTGTCATTATTTCCATTCCAAATAATAGCTAGAATTCAGATGAAAATATTCAAGTTCAAGAAGTGACATTTTAAGGTTTATTAGTCTCTGATGTAAGCATGTCGGAGGTTAGTCATCCAGTGGTTTTCCCAACAGTAATTGTTTGGCACTCATCCCAAAATAAAGGCAAACATTTACAACTAACAGAGGGTTAATCTCACCCAGCCACTGCCTCCATGACTAAGCAAGTGAAAATACTAAGGGTTTAGCAATAATTGTTTTTCTGGGTGGGACCTTCCTAAAACATAAATTCATTTGTTGCCTTACTTTTATTTATAGTTTCTATATATGGTGATAGAAAAGTTTTGTTGGCTTTTTTTCCTATGGGCATTTAGGAAAATGGCAAGCCAACTTTGAAGCTGTTAGAGTCATTTTACTATTAATGCTTTAAAAATCACAGTCTACAAAAACATCACTGAAACTATGTATATATTGTTCCACTTTTTTTTGTTGCTCACCCTTAGCTCATTATACCATTATCATGTCTCTAAATTAAGGAGAAAGAACCTTTATCTCTATGATAGGTCTATCTCTATGGCCTTTATCTGAAGTAACTAACTTCTTTTTATATTCCAGTGAAGTACGCAAGTTCACCTTCAAAGAAGTGAAATTCATGCAAAAAACGTTGAGGAATTCAGTAATTACAAGGAGCTAAGATTCAAATTTAGAAATCTGATTTCTTTAAAGGCTCCAATTAAAAAAGGTTTCTATAGTCAAACATATCTTTAAAATTCTGTCTATGATATTCATTTCTTGGAAATTCATCCTTATAGTATCATATTAAAAATTCTGAGGCATCCAGCTAGAGAGAAACTTACACTAAGCTGTTTTCACAGCATCTTCTTCCAACAGGCAAGTACAGATTTCCCCTTCAAATTTCAATGGATGCCAGACCTAAGAGAGTTACAGAAGAGAGGTGGGGCAAGCGATTTTTATCAGACGTGAAACAGAACACTCTTCTCTGGTTAGGGTCTAGCTGACTCTTCAAGAGGAAACTAGATCAGGAAGCGAAAATGTGAGGTAATGGAATGGGCAGATGTTTGCTGATAGGACGAGTCAGCTACTTAGGGAATAAAGCTGAGGACCTCTCCCAGCCAGAAGGGAGGAACCTGACAAGTGCTTAATCCATCCTCTTTGTTAGATAGGGAAGCAAATGAATAAAAGTTGTGAAACAATGGACATTCTGATAACTTACATGATGTGTTCTGTGTATTTTCCAGTAAATGGTTAATTTGTCAGGAATGTAGAAGCCCGAGCTATCTGAAATCAGAAGTAAAGCATAAATTGTTCATTGGCCACCTGAACTTTTTGTTTTTTATAGGCTCAGCTTCTGAACTTCAGCTTATTTTAATAATTGTACTAAATTAAAAGTCAGGATATACTAATGGAGAATCTGATTTGAGAGTTACCTGAGGCTGGGTGCAGTGGCTCATGCCTGTAATCCCAGCACTTTGGGAGGCTGGGGTGGGCAGATCACCTGAGGTCGGGAGTTCAAGACCAGCCTGGCCAGTATGGTGAAGCCCCATCTCTACTAAAAATACAAAAACATGAGGCATGGTGGCAGGCGCCTGTAACTTCATCTACTTGGGAGCAAGACGAAGAGGAAGTTTACTGAGCAACAGAACAGCTCATAGGATACCCACAGTGGGCAGCTCATCTTTGTAGCCAGGGTGTCCCAACAAATGTTCAGCTCCTAGCAGACAGGAAGCCCTGGAGTTAGAAGCTCCTCTCTGCAGGCAGGTTGTCCTACTGTGTTCGGCTTTCAGCAGAGAGTAGGCACTAGAGTGATCTAGCTCCTCTATGCAAGCAGGTAGTCCCATGGTCTCTTAGTCACCTCTCCATCTGCAGGGGCCTAAAGTCACCTCTCCATCTGCAGGGGCCCAGCTCCACCTTCGCCTCCTCTCTGCCCACTCCCCCGTGCCCGACCACGCTGCTGCCCCACCAGTGGGCAACTCGGCTCAGCCCCGTTGCGGCAGTTCCCAGGGTGGCGAGCACTGGGAGACTCCCAGAGATGGGCTCTGGGGACCGTTTACCTCCTCCCCGTGCCCTCCCTGCAGCGCTGCAGCGGCCATGGGCGAGAATGGCAACGTGGGGTTAGGGTCTTGGAGCAGGTGAGGCTCCGAGCCTGGGAGCAGGTCCTGCCTGGTCACGTGAGGTTGGGGGCTGCCTCGGGGATGCCGAGCACACGGGACCCACCACCATCACTGCTGTTCCCGCAGCCACTCCTGCTACCACTACTCTGGACCACCTGTAGCTGCCATCACTAGCACTTAAGAAAGGCACATTCAGTGGACAGCTCAGGAGAATTGTGAAGGCAATTCTTGCAGGCAAAAACATTGCTTCCTGGGAACACATAACTTAGGGACTTCCAATAAATAGTAAACTGTAGAGATTCACGATCAAGTCTAGAAATAACCCTGTAGCCCAAGATTTATTTGTAATTTGTCAAATATTTGTATTTTGTTTTGACAAATAACTGTGCTGTGGGCCCTTCAGTAGACACAGTGTGACAAAACAAAGCTAAAATCAGTTTCTTCGGATTTCAAACGCCAGGGCTGTGTAATGCAGCTCAATACCTACATGTTAAATGACTTTGTTTCATTTTTCATCTTGATACTCATAGTCTATTGAGCCCTGAATATTAACTAGCTTTCCCCCAACTCAGAACCCTGTTAGGAGATGGTCACTTTCAAAACTAAAGTGTTACTGTTTATTTCCATGTTTATACCTGGAAGGTAAAAATCTTTGGTCAGAATTAGAAATCTTTAACAACTAGTTACTTGTGTATTGACAGTCTGTTTCCAGGTATAATCATTCTCCCTAAAAATCTGATTATAATGTTGGTGGAAAGTTTCATGAAAATTGTGATGATCCTGGTATCCTTCCTGGAAATGGATAACTTGCATTCTGCTCAGACAAAGCTGACAAAGTTTTAACTTAAGAATTCTAACATTATGCTATTTTCCACTTTATTGCATTAGTAAGGACAAAATACATAGTTTTATTAAAAATGAAATAAATTTACTGCCTTAAACTACATTTGACAGAAAACTGAGTTCCTTCCATAGAGTAAGCACTAAGAGCAACTGATGGTCCTGAGGAACTGATTCTTTACCATACCATGAGTTGGGATGCCTTAAACGGTATTCTTGAATATTTTCAAAAGCTCCCACTTTGTAGACTTTATCATCACTAGTTTCTCCAGTGGAATTTATAGAAAGTTAGTAGAATGAAACATTCTCATTTTGTATAATGGAGAATACAATGCTGAGAATGTGTCTGAGAAACATGGCACTGGTAGGAAAAAGTAAAACAGTTAATTATCTGCTCAGTAAGCTAAGTCATTTTAACTTGAAAATCATCACAATTTTCATGAAACTTTCCACCAACTTTATTTTTCCCCAGCTTTGGTAAGATATAATTGACAGATAAAAATAAAAATATGTATACAAGTTTAAATATTTGTTTCCCTAGTCAAATTCCTCACTTTTTTGGAAGTTGACAGAATTTAATCTTGGATTATGTCCAATAACTAGCTTTTACCAATATTCAGTAGATTTTGGATAAGAATACATAATAGTTTATTCTTAAAAAAAGCAATTTTATTATTTAGGAACTGTGTTTAGAAAGCATTTAAAATATCATTTATGTGAAAGTTTTCAAAGTTTTTCATCCTAAACCCTTTAACCAAAAAAAGGTTTATGTGAAGTTCAAAGTAAATAAAAGATCAAAGCAGATCTGTTCTGGCTGAGGCTGTTTGAGACCTGTAAAACAATCTACTTTCGATATGATTTGGCTGTGCCCCCACCCAAACCTCATCTCGAATTGTAGCTCCCATAATTCCCACATGTTGCGGGAGGGACCTGGTGGGAGATAATTGAATCATGGGTGTGTTTTCCCCCATACTACATTTTCCCCCATACTACATACAAATACTACATGGTAGTGACTAAGTCTCATGAGAGCTGATGGTTTATTAAGAGGCTTCCACTTTCACTTGGCTCTCATTCTCTCTTGCCTGCCACCATGTAAGATGCACCTTTGCCTTCCTCCATGATTGTGAGGCCTCCTCAGCCACATGGAACTCTGAGTCCATTAAACTTCTTTTTCCTTATAAATTACCTGGTCTCAGGTATGTCTTTATCAGGTATGTCTTTATCAGTTTGTTTGAAAACAAATACAACTTGTTTCCTCTGTCCCATTTACCCATCTTCTGAAGTAGAATGCAAAGAAGCTTTACCCTGAACTGCTGGAAAACCATAGTTCTCTATTAATACAAACTATTTGTAGGCTTAAATCATCCACTATTTGTGCCTTACTCACCTGTTGCTTGCAATAGTATACACCTAATTAGAGGTTGCCTATAAGTCTCTACAAAAAATGGTACACAGATGTTGGTATATCAGAAAGCCATTCTCCTAACTGCTCTACATGTTCAACTTTCTAGAATCCATATGTGGTCTGTATCCTCTGATTATTCCTGATCATCAAGACCAGCCAGGAAAGTATTAAATTATCATTCTTTGTTTTGTTTTGTTTTTCAGCAATGAGCTCATCAGCAGGGGTGTCAATTGTCCAAGCAAGTGAGTTGAGTTAGCTGATATAAACAAGTTCAATTTCCACATCAGAAAGGACATCTTCAAATATTTGCTCATACTTGCCCATCTGTGCTCCAAATTTTCTTTGAGTCATAACAACTGTTTGTACAATGGATTTAAATATTTTTTTTCTAACTCTAGGACTAATCTTTTAGTCATGTTCAAGAAAAAATTTGCCGTGATAACCTTCTGGGGCAATTTGAAGAAAGTATATATTTCTGATTGGGAATACTGGACTTGTTTTTCTAATTTTTTAAAATGCCATAAATGTACTTTCTGCTACAAAATAAAATAATAAGAAAATAATTCATGGGGAGGAGATAAAACCCATTATTTGTGATTGATAAATTATCTATGAAATACGCTGAGGTTAAGAGTTCAAGACCAGCCTGAAACATGGTGAAACCCCATTTCTACTAAAAATACAAAAATTACCCAGGCATGGTGGTGGGCACCTGTAATCCCAGCTACTCAGGAGGCTGAGGCAGGAAAATCACTTGAACCTAGGAGGAAGAGGTTGCAGTGAGCCGAGGTCACACCACCATATTCCTTCTTGGGCAACAAAGCGAGACTCTGTCTCAAAAAAAAATGCTTAATATATTTATCTTCATAGCTAACAGTGGCTTCATTAAATCACTTCAAATCACTGTGGCCTATGTTTTGAAAGATTTTACAAAAGCGGTGATGAATTTGAGCAGTGATGTTCATGCATTTGCCTCTGTGTCTTGCAAACACCCTAAGTATTATTATTCATGTATTTATTCATTCAAAAAATATCTTTTAAAATTTACAAAGTGCCAGAAATTAGATCAGGAGTTGGTGATACTACTATGAATAAAACATGATCCCTGCCCTAAAATTAGAGTTCCAAAGTAGAGAAAGACATAAATTAATTGGGAAGTATGAAAATAGTGTGATAAATGCTAGACAGAGGAAGTGCACAGTGCTATGAGAGCCAATTGAAGAGTTAGCTCACCTGGTCTCATGGAGTAAGAAAGTGAACCCTAAAATGAGAGAGAGAAGAGGCCATGAATCCAGTGAAAGGTAGGGTGAGTGCCCTGGGCAGGAGTAGTAATATACAAAAATGTCTTCGGGCAAGTGAGAATGGGGTCATTTCTTGTAATTACAAGATGTTTCTTATAACTTAATGATCTCATCTTTTTTCAGGTTGTGGTAAACGAGTTGTTCCATTAAAAGTCAACAGAATAGCATCTGGAGACGTTGCACCCAAGGCAGCCTGGCCTTGGCAAGCTTCTCTTCAGTATGATAACATCCATCAGTGTGGGGCCACCTTGATTAGTAATACATGGCTTATCACTGCAGCACACTGCTTCCAGAAGTAAGTTATTGACCTTAAGTTAGAACTCACTTCTGCTAAAAAGCCCTGAGTTTTGTCACATTCTTGGTAACAATTAATGTCCCAAATATTACTGAAGTAAAATAAGAAAAAATTATTTCAGGATCTTTTCTAAAATAATGTTACACTTGCATACTTAATCGGAAAGTTTAATGGAAATAAAGGAAGTAACAGTCATTATTCTAGTATTCATCAATCAGTTCCCCAAAGCTTTTAATAAGGAAACTGTAAGGAATCAGAACTATTTTGTGACAACCTAACACAAAATATTCACTAATAACATATAACATTAATCTTTTGTCAAACAATACTCTCCACTTAATACTAATGTCTCTTTCTGCCAAACACTTGCTGATCATAAATAATTCTTAAAATAGTCCTAATGACCCATTAATACCCTCTCCTGTTACCCTATTTTATTTTGTCCATAGCCTTTATCACTGTTTAAAGTTATTTATCTACTTGCTTGTTGCTTTGATCCTTTTCCTTCTCTGGAATCTTATGCTCCTGTGAGCAGGCACCTTATGTCTTGTTCATCACTTTATCCTCAGCAGTTCAGATAAGGCTCAGCACATAGATTCTCAGTAAATATTTGTTGAAGTGATAAATGAATAATATTTTATGTGCATTACAGTTCTAAAATTCAATAGTTTTATATTAAATATCAGTTCTAATATGCTGTTTATATATATTTTATCTTTCAAAATATTAGCAATAGATTATATGTAAATGATCAAAGAAAACTATAGCTTCAGCCAAGTATTCTCAGGATCATATTTGTCTTGCATTAGCCTAAATGCAATTAATGTAGTTCATATACTTTGGGCAGCTTATATATATCTTGTTCATTTCTAACCTTTTCCAGGTATAAAAATCCATATCAATGGACTGTTAGTTTTGGAACAAAAATCAACCCTCCCTTAATAAAAAGAAATGTCAAAAGATTTATTATCCATGAGAAGTATCGCTCTGCAGCAAGAGAGTACGACATTGCTGTTGTGCAGATCTCTTCCAGAGTCACCTTTTCAGATGACATACGCCGGATTTGTTTGCCAGAAGCCACTGCATACTTCCAACCAAATTTGACTGTCTACATCACAGGATTTGGAGCACTTTACTATGGTGGTAGGTATCTCAGGATAGCTAACAGAGCACTAAGCCCTGTCTACGGCAATGTGATTTCATCCCCATCACTATTATCCTGACAGCCATTTCCACACAGTCTGGTTGGATTAGTTAGGGTTCTTATTTTGCAAGTGACAGAAATTCAATTCAAATTAACCAATGCAGAATAAAACACAAAGAAACAAAAAACTTCAACAAATTTGGTTCATGTAATTTGGAAGTCAAAAAAGTGTAGTAAGTTTCACTTCAGACACAGGAGTTCATATGATGTCATCTGGCTCTAGCATCTCTGAATCTGAATTTTTTTGCCCTGCTTTTCTCTATGTTGGCTTCCTTCAGAAGGATGCTAGCTTCACCTAGTGTCAGAGGTGGCTAACAACACCTCAACCCTTACATCATCTTCAACCAAGAAAAAATACATCGAAAGGAACGTTTATTTCTTTTCTTTGCCAGAATTCACATTAATTTCTATGGTTCCAGTTTGTGTCTAGGAGTACTTAGATTGATCAGCTAACTCAAATACTCTTTATGCCTATGTAGCATACTTTGCTTCTAAAGAGGCTAATTTAAGTGTGATGGTAAATAAGAATAATGTAGAGATAAATTGTCAAATTATTTGCCCTCTATAAAAGGATTCAACTTGATATGCAAACTTAGTCTTGTAAGAAATAATAATGATGGCTGGGTTTGGTGGCTCACGCCTGTAATCCCAGCACTTTGGGAGTCCGAGGCGGGTGAATCACAAGGTCAGGAGTTCGAGACCAGCCTGGCCAACATGGTGAAACCCCATTTCTACTAAAAATACAAAAATTAGCTGGGCATAGTGGCACGCGCCTGTAATCCCAGCTACTCGGAAGGTTGAGGCAAGAGAATTGCTTGAACTGGGACCCAGGAGGTGGAGGTTGAAGTGAGCCAAGATTGCACCACTGCACTACAGCCTGGGCTACAGAGTAAGACTCCATCTCAAAAATAATAATAATAATAATAATTTAGTTATTGAATATTTAGGCATTCTTAGTGAAACATGCTCTAGATTCTACCATGTGATGCAGGTACATATGTATAATAATAGAGAGTTTCTTTAACCCTAGGCTTGAGAAAAAGGAAAAGGGCTTTCTGAGAATGAGTAAATCTATTTGCAGGATTCGATACAATTTATTTATATACACGAAGTTATAAAGAATAAGCTTTTGATTCTCAGTCTCCCTTCAAGGAACTAGGAATAACCTTTCACTCACTTAGGCATGAATAGGTTTTAGGGTCTCTAGATTTTCTCCAGTTGTCCTATGTGGTTTTGTTTCATCTTATACAGACTGAGACATGCATTTCTTTCTTTAAGGTCATATTACCAATCATAGAAAATATTATGTATAGTTTATTAATTCCAGTAGATTAGTGCTGCTGTAAGCCTGACACCTCCCCAGGTCTGCACTCTCTTGGATGGATTTTCTCTGAAGATAGGGCCTGCATTCTCTGCTTCATAATAATGGGAAAGACATCACAAATCCTCCTTGGCTTGGTGGGAAAAATCATTTTCTTTCAGGAGTTTGAGGTTGGTACAGAAACATACCTGTCATAATGCTTTGTGAGTGGCAACAGAATCTGACACTTACAGAGCACTCCACTCAATCTATTAGATTAAATTAACCTATCATTCTTAATCTATTAAGTACATTAATAGATTAAAAGCACCTCTCAGTCACTTACCAAAAGAGGGCATCTTCAAATCTGTAAAGAAAACCTTAAGAAACTTTTAAAAATTGAAATTGTACAAAGTATATTCTCTGATCATAATGGAATCTAACTAGACATCGGTAACAGAAAGATAACATAAAAATCCCCAAATCCTTAGAAATTAAAAAACATAGGTAAATAAAGAGAAAACCTCAAAAAAATTTGTAAAAACACATAAAACTAAATGAAAACAAAAATAGGTAAATATAAGCCAGATGCAGCTAAAATAGTGTACAAGAGAAATTCATAGAAAATGCATGTTAAAAGAAAAGATCTCAAGTCAATAATTAAGTTCTCACTTTGAAAAACTAGAAAAAGAGAAAAATAAACCTAAAACAAACATAAGAAAGGAAATAATAAGAACAATAATAGAAATCATTAAAATTAAAAATAAGAAACAATAGAGAAAATTAATAAAAGTTGATTACTTGATAAAATCAGTATTTTGCAAGAAATGTCATTAAGCATTACTACAGAAAATGATATATAGTTTAGGGATGTCCAGAATTCATGAGCTATGCTTTTCATAACTTGGAATACATTTTACCAACTAGTTTGCCGAAAAAGTGGATATGCACTGTCACCAACTTATAATATATAGATTGTCAATTTCACCTTACTCTTCTCAGCATTGGACATGAATTTTTTTATTGATAATATAGTAGGCAATATACATATATGTGTGTGTATATCTATATATGTATATATAAACCAATTATATTGAAGAACAGAATAATTCAAAAAATCCCTTAGCATATTTCTGAGTTTCACACTTAAATCTTCTGAGCACTTTAAAAAATCTGTTTACAAACATATCTTCAGAAATAAATATTGGATATGAGCTACTAAAGAAATTGGTGTTTATATTAGGGGTTTTTCAAATGTACTTATTTATTTTTTTAAATTGATGCATAAAATAGCATGTACTTACCATGTACAACAATGTTTTGAAGTATACTATATATACGTTGTGAGTGTTAAATCTAGCTAATTAACAAATGTTCTTATTTTACATAATTATCATTTTTGTGACAAGAACACTTAATATCTACTCTCAGCATTTTTCAAGAATCATCAGTAGATTGCCAGAAGCTGGGAGTCTTTAGAGAGGGAAGGACTGGGGAGATGCCGGCCAACAAACTCACATTTGCAGTTAGATAAGAGGAATAAGTTCAAGAGATCTATTATACATCATGGGGACTATAGCTCATGATATATTGTATTCTTGTGTTAGTATTTCTTACTGTGTAACAAATTACTACAAACAGTTTAAAACAGCACTCATTTATTTTTATCTCAGTTTTCATGAGTCAGAAGTTCAGATACAGCTTAGTTGGGTCCTCGCCTGAAGGTCTCACCAAATTGTAATCAAAATGTCAGCTGGGGTTGCAGTCAGATCTGTGGCTCCTTTGAGGGTTTCCTGAAGATTTGTTGGCAGAATTTCATTACTTGCAGCTGTAGAACTCATGACAGCTTGCTGCTTTAACTCTTTAGGAAAGTACCTCTGAACTCCAGGAAGGCTCATCCTTTTTGAAATGGCTCAGCTGATTAGGTCAGGCCCACGTTTGATAATCTCCTTTTGATTAATTCAAAGTCAAACTCATTAGAGGTCTTAATTGCAGCTGTAAAATTCCCTCACCTTTGCCCTATAACATAACCTGATCATGAGAGTTGCATCCATCACATTTGCAGATTCTGCTCATACTTGGAAAGAGAGGAATCACACAGGAATCTTGGGGACCATCCTAGAATTCTGTCAACCATGGGGTCATGGTTTTACAACCAATATATGGTTTGGTATAAAGAATCCCTGAATGCTTGCGCTATTCTTAGTTTTCTATGTAGTCTGCCATAATACTGGTTTCTAAAACTCAGAATGTAGCTTATAGTCTGCAGCCACCAACTTGTAATACATTAGAAGTGAAATCATTGCCATTTAATTCAGTTCGTATATATGTATGATATATAAATTTCACACATTTTTATATATGTGAAAGCTCATCATAAACTTTAAATAATAAAATAAATGTGCGTAGTATTATAGGCATTTGATCAAGCCAATGGAGAAAAACTATCTAGGCATGCAAAGTTTCTGAGAACAATCTGGAACCCACAAATATAAGCTTTTCAAAAGATGAAATGCCTTCTTGAAATATATAAGCTGATTATTTTTAAGATTAGATTTTCCAGAAAAAGAAACCAAATGGCTTTATTGCTTTGAGAAGTCTTTATAAATACGTGATCGGACAGTAATTATCATTAGATGTTCCAGATTTAACCGGAAATTCTATTCTCTAGAAATTGCTTATATTAACCTCATTCCGTATTGACAATTTTACCATCAAAAAAAAAAAAAAAAATTAAGGAGGTCTGCTCACTTCCC
Source organism: Cheracebus regulus (assembly GCA_963574635.1). Classification (NCBI taxonomy): domain Eukaryota; kingdom Metazoa; phylum Chordata; class Mammalia; order Primates; family Pitheciidae; genus Cheracebus; species Cheracebus regulus. Next base: position 89,583 of record CAUYQU010083171.1, read on the forward strand.
TTTAGCCAAAGATGCTGATTGTAAATATTAAAATAACTTTATTTTTTCTTAAGGGCAATCCCAAAATGATCTTCGAGAAGCCAAAGTGAAAATCATAGGTGATGATGTCTGTAAGCAACCACAGGTGTATGGCAATGATATAAAACCTGGAATGTTCTGTGCTGGATACATGGAAGGAATTTATGATGCCTGCAGGGTAGGTTGGAGTGGAAGATTTTTTATATTATTAATGTAAAAATTTTTATTTGGCTCAGGAAATATTATAGGTCCTTTACATAGGGACAAAATGTAGACACCATGTCAGCTCAAAAAAGTTGTAAATGCAAATTTCACAACACAAAATATTTTTAAATATTTTCTTAAGATAAATGAAATAAGAGTTTCTCTGATGCTATCAAACAAACAAAATCAGAATTCTTAACCTGGAATCCAAAGACTAATAAAGCAGTTTATTTTCTCAAGGGGCTCACATTCAAAAAAGAAAATAATTGTAAATGAAGAAGCATAAAGTGATGTTATAAATAATACAATGAAAAGCAAATATTTTCCTTGAAGGAAACATTTTAGAGCAAGTATCAGAGAGATGAGATGTAAATAAGGCCTGAGGAATAAATAATACTTATCCAATTTCAGAATAAGAAAATAATGTCATAGAAAAGACAAAAGACATAGCCAAAATTATGAAGATATGAAATTACAATTCATGTTTGAGGGAACTCCAAGTCATCTGTTGAGTCTCAGCAGAGAATGAGAGAATGAGAGGAGAAACAAGTTCATAACCATGAGAAGGTGGATTAGGCCATGCTGTGAATCCATGGGCCCTCTCCAGTGGCCTCCTCTGCCTTCTAACATGTATGTTTTCCAATGAAGGTACGAGTGTGTTTCCTCCTGGAGACACTTGCTATTTAACATGAGATTCTTTAAAACTCCAAGGAGGCCACTCTACGTGGAAATGATGGAATGGTATTGATGTTAGGCAGCAGAAAGCCCTGTCCACAACCTATCCTACCTGGGCAACCTCTATCAGAAAAAGAGCAGGGAGCTATGTAGCATAGAGGTTGGGCAAAAGCTGGATCTGGTCCATAGCTAGTTGCAGTTGCTGAGAATGTGGAGGAGGGCAGCCAGAATTTGGGGACTCCAACAAAAGGTCCATACCAAGGGAAACAGATGGAAGGTAGCAACAGGAGCCTTGGAGCAGACAGGACAGGGGGGTTCAGGTGAACCCTGAGATTACTGAAAAGCCTTAGGAGGGACTGGTGATCATAGAAAGGCTTCACTGGATTGGGGAGCAGAGGTAGGTTTTCTGACTAACTGTGCAAAGTAAGTGATAAAACAAAGCTCTAGGCATAGAAAAATAGGGGAAGTTATCAGGGCAGCAATTCAGGTACACGGATCTGAGACAGGAAGTCAGTGATTGTAATTGGGGCACATGCTGAGGGGCCTAGTCTGATACAACAGAAGTACAAGCACCACCATCAGCTTGCCTTTCTCCAATTTACCAAACATTGATATATAACTCAATAAATGCCATCCTGCATATGCATGACTGATCCTAAAGCCTGCTTTGTGGGGAAAGGAGAGAGAAAGAGCCCCTAGTTTTTCAAACAGAGGTCTAGCCAGGCAAGACCTAAACACAACTGAGAAAAGGATCAGAATTGCTTATAGGAAAGCTGTAAATGAAAGACTTTGACAACGTGATCCAGATTTGTGATTCTGCTGTTGTTTCCAGTTCAGTTAAGCATTTACAAAAGGATCCCTAGTTGTAGTTACCACATAGGCAGCTGCTATACATATTAGAGAACTCTGCTATACATATTAGAGATGGCACTAAAAATCATTTCAGAAAATGATAGGTGGATGTTGGCAACATTTTTCTGAAGGACCTATAATTTAAAATCAGGTAGTTGGGAACCTTCTGTATAGGAAAATTAGTCAAGAACTGTCCCTGGTCATTTTTCCATTTATTCTAACTCTCTTCACTTATTCATTAAGAAAAAAATGTTTAAGTGCCCTGCTCTGTACCATATGTACATATGCTTAAGGTAGTCTCACAGGCAAAAACCTTCATGGAACCTGCTTTCAAGGAAACTACTGTCTAGTGGACCAGATATGAATGAATCAAAAAATTATGCCAATAAAAAAGAAAATTTGGAAGGAGAAGGTCATGTTTCTATGAGTATAGTTGTAAGAAATGAACAAAATTAGCTATGGTGGTGAAGCTAAGCAGTGAATGGAGAGAGCTAGTGTCTAGGAGAGGAGTAGGAGTTAACTAGGAAGATTGCAAATGATGATAGGGGCAGGGAGAATTCTAGGAACTGAAACATCACATGGTGGAACACAGAACGCACACAACCCAGTGGTACAGGAAGAGGTAGAAGAGTTTGTTTAAAGCCGGACTCTGCTGGCCTTGTGAGCCACATTGTTTTTCCCTGTTTTGTAAGGACAATGGAAAGCCACTAAAAAGTTTTAATCAAAAGATTTATATTAAATTAGTTAATATGTGTAAAGCTCCCCAAACACTGCTGAGTTTATTGTGAGTACTATTTCAACATTTGTTAAATTAAAAGGGTGGAATAATCAAATTTGAATATTGTGAAAATTGTTCTGGTCACAGTAAGGAAAAAATCTGGAGAAGAGTAATTGAGGATCAGTAGACAGGTATTGCAAAAATTTAGGTGAGATGTGTTAGTTTGAACTAATAAGGTAACATGAAGACAAAGATATTTAGAGGTAACGGGCAAATGAAGTAATGGATTTCATATGGTTGGAGAGAAGGGATGAGGCAAAGAATGATACATAAATTCATGGCTATAAAACGAAAATAAACTTCCAGCTTGAGTGGCTGCAAGGATTGTGTCAATAATGAGTTAGGAAGGAGCAACAAAGGTCCGGATCTAGAGAGACAGCATGGGTCCAGCATCAGCCACGTGGTGTCGGAGGTGCTTTTGAGACATGCCAAGTAAGGAAGTGAGTACCTCCATCATGCTACTCCCCTATCTAGAAGAACGTCATCTGTCCTTCTACCAATTTATAGTCCAAGTTTTGGCTTAATTCTCCTTCTATGTGTGAAACTTGTCTGTTACTGTATGCCCTGCCCTTTCGTGTTAGTAGCTGGCACTCAATTCACCTGGCACTCGATACGGCTTCTTGCTGCCTTTGTGCCCTGCCTCTGCAAATAGATAGTAAGGAACACGGAGCCTCCTTGCTAATTAACTTTTTCCTGAGTGATTGATTACTCAAGGAAAACGAAATGAGAATTCATGAAATAAAGACAGAAAGAAGAGGAAGAGTAATACTATTTGAACTATCATTTGTCTAAATTTACAATTTAAAAGTGCACTGCAGGGGGCCTGAAACCAAATCACTGGGGATGCTTGTTAAAAGTACAGGTCTAGGATCCCACCCTGCGCCAACTTAATCTTTAGAGGCAAGCATTAGAGATCTGCATTTAAGAACTTCCCTTCATAACTTTTATTCAGAATGAAATCTGAGAAACACTGATAAACTGATGTCAGTTATAAATCCCAAGATGCTCATGGTAATGTAACTATCTTTTCTCATCTACAGCTAACGCAATGCCTTTTTAATGCTCTGTATAGGATTTTGAATAATTCCACCTGTCTGTTTCCATACCCTTCATAGTGTATAAAATGTTTCTTGTTATATTTAATACATTCTATCTTAGTCGATCTTCATTTTGAGTTTTTTTTTTTTTTAAAAAAACTCTATACTTTTTAACTTAAGGAAATGAAGAAAAGATCATTATACTGGTTTTTTAAACTGATCCGATCCATAGCATGTCAACTAAAAAACTCTATTAAATAATACTCTGAAGGGAGGCAGAAGCTGCCCATCCATGAATGTCAAGAAACCATGCTTCTATTAGATGACACTTAAAAAAGGTCCATTTCTAGAACATAGACCAAGTCCACGATAGCTTCAAAAAATGTTCATGTACAGTACAGTAATCGTGAACATTTGAACGGATAAAGATTAAATTATATTTGGCATTTTATTACTCTCAGGTGGGTTTTAATTTATCCTCATTTGGACACTAGACAAGAAGTCGGACTTCCTATTTTTTTCTCTAACCCACTGTATCCTTAGCTATGATTTTGTATTAGCCAGATTTTCTAGGTTTCTTCTTTATCCATCTTTAAAATGTGTAGATTGAAATATCTAAACATGGAGATTTTACATTCAAATTCAAATTCATCTCTGTTCTTCCCCAAAACCCATCAAAATGACGACAAAGGAAGATAAAGCCAGGTGTGGTGGCTCACACCTGTAATCCTAGCACTTTGGAAGGACAAGGATAGAGGATCGCTTGAGCCCAGGTCTTCAAGTCTAGCCTGGACAACAAAATGAGACCCAATCTCTATAAAAAAATTTAAAAATTAGCTGAGCATGATGGTGCATGCCTGTAGTTCCATCTACTCAGAAGGCTGAGGTGGGAGGACTGCTGGAGCCCAAGAGTTTGAGACTACGGGGAGCTATGATTATGCCAGTACACTCCAGCCTGGGAGACAGAGTGCCCCCAAAAGAGCAAAACAGAAAAACCCCATAACAATTATCTTGAAAAATTATTTGGCATCATATACAAAACATAATTTTCTATATATCTACAAATTATACTTAAAAAAAAGAAGCTATCAACCAATAAAATCCAAAAGAGAGAAAGCTGAAAAAGTTCCAACAAAATTTTGAAAGAGAAAGAGAAGGTGGAGGAGTTTTAACTGACTTAGTAAAGAAGAAGTTAAAACATAAATGTCTTAGATGGAGAGAGGAGTGGAATACCATTTTAAGTAAAATTGATATTTTGGGAGAGCATCTAAAGCTGAAGTTTGGGGTCAGGCATGAGCTAGAAAATGGGTGTGGAAATGTTTAAAGACTTCACAGAGAGTACTTGGAATTACCCATTTCTTCCTATCCCGAAAAACCAGTCTAATCATATCACATCTCTAATTTCCCCATCTCTACCACCTCTTTCCAAACATATGAACTCCAGAGATGAGAAGTTTGTACTCAGGACACTAAACATAGTAGAAAGCAGAGGAGGCCTGAAAAGGTGGGATTATGTGAAAGCAGGTCTCAACCTCTTCCCATACTTTCTCTCAGAATGTTGCAGGCAGATGTACACAATCTCTCCAACTTTCTCCCAGGGAAAGAGATTGCAGGATTCTTCTCTAGAGAAGTCCACTATGTAGATTAAAAAAAAATACTTCCACATACTGATATTTGAGAGGCCTCTACCAGAATAAAGAGTATCAGCCTAGAAGCCCTCCTACCTACCTGTCTTAGTTCATTTTGTGCTGCTGTAACAGAATGCCCAAGACTAAGTTCATATAAGGAACAGAGATGTATTTCTTACAGTTCTAAAAGCTGGAAAGTCCAAGGTTGAGGGCCCTACATCTGGTCTTCTTGCCTCATCATCCCATGCAGAAAGGTGGAAAAGCAAAGAGAGCACACAAGATGGATGGAGGGAGAGAAGTCCAAACTCATTCTTTTATCAGGAACTTACTCCTGTGATAACAAACCCACCCCTTTATGATAATAATATTAATTCACTCATGAGAACAGAGCCCTCATGACCCAATCACCTCTCCTTGGTTCCCACCTCTCAACACTGTTACATCGGGGATTAAGTTTCCCCAACACATAAACTCTTAGGCACACATTCAAACTATAGAGCCACCCATCAAAAGCACAGAGCTTCCAATCTGGTTTCTAGCAAAATGCCGTAAAACCAAACCATAAGAATCATCTCTGGAAATGTAGCAATAATATAATTTTAAAAATCCAGTGGAAGGATTGAAAGATAAAATTGAGAAAATCTCTCAGAAAGAACAAAAAAGACAAAGAGGAGAAAAATAACAGGAAAAAATAAGAAAAATGGAGGATAAGCTCAGGAGGTCCAACATCAAATGAGTAGGAGTCCTGAAAACATAAAACATAAGTGTACAATATCAAAAAAATAATAAGGAATGCTCCTTGTTCTGAAGCTTACATGCATCCTATCAAAGAAAAGTTCCTAATAGTGCTGGGCACAATAAATGGAGTGGTTCTTTCCAAGACATACCATCATAACAGGTCAGAAGCCAGGGATGAGAACAATCTTAACACTTTGAAGAAAGAAACATCATAACTATGTAGAACTCCTCTACAGTAACTCTAAAAGGTAGAAGACAGTGAAAAATGCATTCAGATTTCAAAGGGAAGATTATTTCAACCTAGATTCCTGCCCAGGCTAATTAAATATCAATTGTGAGGGTGGAATTAAGAATTTTAGACAAGCAATGACTCAAAAAAATGTATTTCTGATACACTCTTTATTATTATTATTATTCTTATTGTTTTTTATTATACTTTAAGTTCTGGGGTACATGTGCAGATCATGCAGAATTGTCACATAGGTATATACATGCCATGGAGGTTTGCTACATCCATCCCCCCATCATCTACATTAAGTATTTCTTTTAATGTTATCTTTCCCCAATCCTCCCACCCCCTGCTATCCCTCCCCTAGCCTCTTGACCCCCCAACAGGCCCTGGTGTGTGATGTTCCCCTTCCTGTATCCATGTGTTGTCTTTGTTCAACACCCACTTATGAGTGAGAACATGCAGTGTTTGGTTTTCTGTTCTTGTGTCAGTTTACTGAGAATGATGGTTTCCAGTTTCATCCGTGTCCCTGCAAAGGACATGAACTCATCCTTTTTTATGGCTGCATAGTATTCCATGGTGTATATGTGCCACATTTTCTTTATCCAGTCTATTACTGATGGGCATTTGGGTTGGTTCCAAGTCTTTGCTATTGTAAACTGTGCTGCAATGAACATATGTGTGCATGTGTCTTTATAATAGAACTATTTATAATCCTTTGGGTATATACCCAGTAATGGGATTGCTGGGTCAAATGGTATTTCTATGTCTAAGTCCTTGAGGAATCTCCACAGTGTCTTCCACAATGGTTGAACTAATTTACACTCCCACCAACAGTGTAAAAGCCTTCCTATTTCTCGACATTCTCTGATACCGTCTTTCTTAGGAAACTACTTGAGAGGGCACCTCAGCAAAATGAGGGAATAAATCAAGAGAGTGGAAGGCATAAGACCTGAAACTGTGAATCCAGCACTAAAAAGTGGTGTCAGATAAACCAAGCACCATAGCTCTGCACCAGGCTTAAAGTAACCAGCCCAAATTCGAGCAGAAGAAATTTTAAAAAGTGTGTATGTGTATGTGTGTGTGTGTGTGTGTGTGTGTGTGTGTGTGTGTGTTGATATGGGGGAACATCTTCAGAGGAAGCAAAAGAACTAACAAGCTATCTGATGTCCTTGAACATTAGTAAACATTATGGTGAGATGTTGGTAGATCTTCTGGAGCATTCAACATTTACTAGGTATATAGAATACTAGCCACCATTAAAAAAAAAGAGTTATTAATTCTAAAAAAGCCAAAAAAAATTCTGTGATCTAAATATGTCACTTGACTTTTCAGTTAATAAAATTTTCAAACTCCATTAAAGATAGGCTGCTAATTTAACCAAAAATAGAGGTGCTATAATGTAAAGATGTGGTATGGAAAAGTGGCAAAGAGGCTATAAAACAGCTAAATCCTTAACTACACATGAGAAAATCAATATTTACTGTCTAAGTCTAGACACTGCAATTTGAGTATAATAATCTACTGATAAGAAGTTAGATACCATAAGAAATTATTAAACAATCATGAAGTGGCTACCTCCTAGAGAACAGCCTGCATGAGGAAATGTAGGACATAATTCCTTTTCAAGCCTCTTCATGTTCTTTCATTTTTATCTTTTTTAACTAAGTGCTGTTTAACAAAATAAACTTTAATTTTTAAATGTGAAAGTTAAACCTTAAGACTCTTTATAATTTTAAAATCCATGTCTCAATTAAGTATTCTGTGTTGATAGTCTATACATGTATTTTCCAGTAACAAAATATGTGATCCATCAAAATATCTTAAAGGAGCTTTATCTTAATGAGCTTTATGTTTAACTAATTTTCTTTCTCTTTTCTCACCTTTTTATTCTTAGGGTGATTCTGGGGGACCTTTAGTCACAAGAGATCAGAAAGATACCTGGTATCTTATTGGAATTGTGAGCTGGGGAGATAACTGTGGTCAAAAGGACAAGCCTGGAGTCTACACACAAGTGACTTATTACCGAAACTGGATTGCTTCAAAAACAGGCCTCTAATTCACCATAAAAGTTAAAGAGAGCTGTATGCAGGTCATATATGCATGAGAATCCAACTATTAGTGGGTGTAGTACAACAAAGTGATATTAAATTACTGGATCTGGCAACATGAAACACAAGATAACTTATTTAGAATCACTTTAATCAACCAATAATCCTTAGCCAATTTATAAGGCACTTTTATTTGTAAAGTAATGGATCTGTTTAGCCTGGGTTGAAAAATACAGTAGAGATACTTAGCTCTTTAAATCACAAATATTGAAGTACAAATGAGACTCAATACAAATTTCTGAAGATAGCCAATGAGATTTTTAGAATGTCTTGTCAAGGGTATCCTTTTAACTGAGAAACTTTTTGAACTGACAAAGAGTTCAAGAAACCCTTGCATAATTCCCTACATTTCTCTAGACCTCACAAACACTTTTTTTTCCTTATTCAATCAGATTTTCCAAAGCACTTTTCCATCATAAGAAATGAATTTTCTACTTCTAAACCCATTTGAGGGATACCAATAAAAGAAAATCATATGTAGGAAACGAAGTCTGATTGTAAAACAAGCCAGAGATCCTCTAACCTTCTTTTAGTTATAAAGCCTCTAATTTTTTGGTGACTTTTCTACACATAACACACACACACACACACACATACAGATATTCCTATCCTACAGATATAACCAGAAAAATCTTGATTAATGAATAATATATATAGTGATTAGTTAATCAAAACTATGTATTTGTTAAAAATTTGGGGGAGTGTGATGGTAATTTCATGAGTAGTCCCAAAACACTACTCAATGAATTAGCCATTTCATTGATGCACTTACATACTTTGACCACAAGGGGGAAATTTCGTACATTATTATTGTATGGTTAAATATCTGAAAAAACTGATAATTTACTAATACCTTGAAAAAAAATCAAAGAATATTGCCTTCCTCTGTAGCAGGAAAAAATTTATGCCCTTGCATTGCTACAGCCAAATAGCTTATAAAGCTTATGGCAATGTCACAACTATTGCAACCATAAAACCCTGGTTTTCGAAAAATTTGAAAATAAACATAAAATTTGAGCACCTACTGCATATAACACATGAACAAAGTGGTCCAAAAGAGAAAACATACTCCATAAGCAATGTGTCTCATGAAGTAATTAGGAGAGTAACGCTCATGTATTTTGTAATACAATTAAATTAAGGTTTTGTGGAAGTATCTATTCTGCTTCCACAGAATGTGGAATGCCTGTGAAACATTATGGTCTGCAGGTTGGGGAGTCATTTACTCATGTAGTCCAAATATAAGACAAATCATTGGAATAATGAACTTACTTTATAATAATTTCCCTCATGCACTATTGAGAGGCATGAAAATAATCCTAAAATATCTAAAAGAGATATGCAGTTCATTCATAAAACATTTGATTCATAATTTAGACCCATAGAATTTTAGAGCTTAGAAGAGATTGCACGTCCCATAGGCTAATACACTTGGTATGCGTAAGAGAACTGAAGCCAGAAAACATAAATGACTCAGTGAAGCAGTAGGTAGTCTTGCATCACCAATGGGTCTAGAACACAGGTACCAATTTCTCCTTCCCTTTTTCTTACAAAGTATCTTTATTATCCCCTATATTTATTGAATCGTCAGGTCTACAATATTTTAAGTGAGAGCTATAAAATCTGTCTTAAGGTAGAAAACTCTTAAGATAAGAATTTTAAATGATGAGATTCATTTAGGCAGCTGGCTGCCGATTCTCTGAATTCACTTCAAGACAAAGTTTCTTCTTCATATATAAAAATACATAAGCATATAAATTATTCTATATTATGGTGGTAAAATTTAATGCTGACTTTAGATGTTCAGATTCAGGAAATGATCTTAGAATTATAAATATTGTATTTTTAAACTATTTGGTGAAGCATTTCATTCTGGGTCACATGTAAGCAGATATTGATATGTCATTTTTAATCTAATAAAGTTGGTGATCAGAGCATTCTCCAAACAATATCACTGATTTTGTTTTAGGCCAATATCATGAATATTTCAACTGTTGTTAAAAATCATATTTCTTTTAAATAATAGTTTGGATCACTCTGAAGCTGAGTCCACAAACTTGGCACTATTAATATTTTGGTCTGGATAATGTTTTATTGTAAGGGGCTATCCTGGTCATTGTAGAATACTCAGCAACTTCCCACTAGATGCCTGTAGCATACTCCTTTTCCCAAATTATTATAACCAAAAATATCTCCAGACATTGGCCAATGTCCCCTAAGGTATAAAATTGTCCCCTATTGAGAACCACTATTCTGGATTCATTTGATCATTTTTACAAATGTGAGAGACTCCTCAAAGTTATGACACCACAGATTAAGAAACTATAGTTTTCTGATCAAACCGAATATTCACTAACATGTTCCAAAAAGAAATAACAGAATACACGACTGGTGCTTCAGTCTGTGGCTGTTTCAAATGCAGACTTATCTCCCCACACATAATGTGCTCAAATAATTTCTCTTATACTTCTGCCTAAAGGATAGTCATAGAGCACCATTAAATTTTTTCATGAAGATAGGGTTTTATGAAAAACACCCTCTAGCAGAGTTTCTCTAGAAACTCTGAGAAGTTTCTAGACTGACCACAATCCACAGTAGGAAGTATGTTTTACATCACAGCTCCATACATATACAACAAAATACACACAAAATTTGAAACAGAAGTTTCATAAAACAATATTTACCCTTACAAAATGGAATCTACTGTTTTCTATTTTATTAGACCCTTTGCTATTCAACGTTATTCCACTTTTAAAAAAACATTTACCCCGTCAACTAAATTGATTTCACAATCTAATCAATCATGATCAGTAATGCCAATAAAATGTTCTCAAATAATCATTCACTATTATATTTTTTATTTGTATAAATTTAAGGGATATAAAGTGCAATCCTGTTATATGGATACATTGTACGGTGGTGAAGTCTGGGCATTTAGTATATTATTAACATCCATTTGGGGAGGAGTGGAACAGGATAACAGAATAGAAGCCTCCAGTGATTGTCCCTCTCCCCAAAAGACACCAATTTAACACTATCTACACAAAATGATCACCTTCGTAAGAACCAAAATAATGTGAGAACTCACAGTATCTGATTTTAACTTTATATAATTGAAGGAGACACTGAAAAGAGAGGAAAAACAGTCCTGAATCACTGATGCCATGCCTTTCCCATGCCCTGGAAGCAGCAGCGTGGTGCAAAGAATACTTTGGCATGCTGGGTAAAGAGAAATGACAGCATTTTTGAGGCATTGAACTCAGTGCTGCCCTATTACAACAGAAAACAAACACAGACCCAACTCAGCTGACACCTACCCATGGAGGGAATGGAGGGAGCATGTAAACCAGCCCTAACCAGAGAAGAATCATCTATCCCAGTGGTCTGACCTTGTGTTCCTGTGAGCCTCATCACCATGGGCTAAAGTGTCCTGGGGCTCCAAATAAACTTGACAGCCAAGCTAGGCAACAAGGATTGAGAAACTTAGGTGAGTCCCAGTGTTGAACTGGGTCCAGAAAGAGTGGATTGGAGACAACATGTAACCTACTGAGACACCAACTTAGAGAGTGCTTGCATCACCTCTCCCCTAATCCCAGGCTGTGCAACTCATGGCCCCAAGAAACCCATTCCCTCCATTTGAGGAGAGAGGACATAATAGTGGGGAGGACTTTGTCTTGCATCTTGGATACAAGCTCAGCCACTGCAGTATAGGGCACTGGTCAGAGTCATGAGACTTCCTTTCCAAGTCCTAGCTCCTGGATGACATTTCTAAACACACCCTGGGCCAGAAGGGACCCTGCTGCCTTGAAGGGAAGGACCCAGTTTTGGCAAGATTCATCCCCTGTTAATGGAAGAGCCCTTGGGCCCTGAAGAACCAGCAGCAATACCTAGGTACTATGTTGAAGACCTTGGGTGATACTCTAAGATGTGCTGGGCTCAAATGAGACCCAGAATATTCCAAGCTGTGGTTGGCAAGGGGTGAGACTCCTTTCCACTAAGAAAAGAAGAGGGAAAATCAAAAGGGACTTTGTCCTGCACTTTAGGTACTAGCTTGGCCACAGGGGAATAGAGCACCACATGGGCTTTTGGGGTCTCCAACTGAGACTTGACCTTTGGTTGGTATTTCTGGACCTTCTCTAGGCCAGAAGAGAGCCTATTTCCCTAAAGGGTGAGTCTCAGGCCAGGCAGAATTCACCATATGCTGAAAAAAGAGCCCTTTGGCCTTATGGGAATATCTCTGGTTATCTGGCAGTACTCTTGTGGGCCTGTGGTGGTAATGGCCACGGGGTGAGTCTCCTCTGCCTTTGGAAAGAGGAACTGCATCTTGTGGTTTGAGTGCCAGCTCTGCCACAGTAAAATAGAAGGTCAAGTAGACTTCTAAAGTTTTTGACTATAGTCCCTGGCTCCCAGAAAGCACCCTGGATATGCCCAGGGGTGGGGGAACTCACCACCCTGACGGGAAGGATACAGGCCTGGCGAGCTTTGCCACCCGCTGACAGTAGAGTCTCAGGCCTTAAACGAACATAGATAATAGCCAGGAAATGGTTACAGCAGGCCCTGGGTGAGACCCAGGTCTGTGCTGGCTTTGAGTCTGAGACAGCACAGTTCTAGTGGTGTTGGCCATAGAGATGCTTATGTTACACCATCCCCGGTTCCAGGTGTCAGAGAGACAGACAGAAACTTCATTCACTTTGGAGAAAGTAAGGAAAGATAACAATAGTCTCTGCCTGGTAATCCAGAGAATTCTTCCAGATCTTGTCCAAGACCATGGAGGCAATATTCTATGAGTCTGCAAGAACCACAGTGGTACTAAGCCTGGGGTGCCCACTTAAAGCAGATAGGGCTTAGATCACAATACCCAAGGCCTTTTGAATATTTGGAAAGCCTTCTCAAGAAGGATGGCTGCAAATACACCCAAACTGAGAAAACTACAGTAAATACCTAACTCTTCAAAACCCAGACACTGAAGAACATCTATAAGCATTAACAACATCCAGGAAAAATGTGACCTCATCAAATGAACAAAATAAGGCACCAGGGACCAATTCTGGAGAAAAATAGATGCATGAACTTTAAAACCAATCATTCGAAATAGCAATGTTGAAGAAACTCAAAGAAATTCAAGACAAGACAGAGAAGGAATACAGAATGCAATCAGGTAAATTTAACAAAGAATTGAAATAAATAGAAAGAATTACACAGAAATTCTGGAGTCGAAAAATGCAATTGGCATACTGAACAATGCATCAGAGTTTTTAGTAGCAGAAGTGATCAAACAGAAGAAAAAATTAGTGAGCCTGAAGATAGGGTATTTGAAAATAGATGAAACAAAAGAAGAAAGAATTTTAAAAATGAAGCATACTACAAGATTTAGAAAATAGCCTAAAAAAGACAAAGTAAGAGTTTTTGGCTTTAAAGATATAATAGAGAAAGAGATAGAGGTAGAAAATTTTATTCAAGGGATAATAATGGAGAACTTTGCAAACCTAGAGAAAGATATCAATACCCAAGTACAAGAAGGTGAGAGAACATCAAGCCAATTTAACCCAAAGAAGACTACCTCAAGGCGTTTGATAATCAAACTTCTAAAGCATTAAGATAAGGAAAGAATCCTAAAACCAACAAGAGAAAAGAAACAAATTACATACAATGGAGCTCCAATACATCTGACAGCAGACTTTTCAATGAAAACCTTACTGCTCAGGAAAGAGTAGCATGACATATTCAAAGCACTGAAGGGAAAAATATTTACCCTGGTATAGTATATCCAGCAAATATATATTTCAAAGGAAGGAGAAATAAAGACTTTCCCAGACAAACAAAAGCTGAGAGATATCATCAACACCAGACCCATCCTACAAGAAATGCTAAAGGGAGTACTTCAATCAGGAAAAAAAAAAAGGATGTTAATAAAATAACAAATAAGAAGGTACAAAACTCACTGATAATAGGAAATACATAGAAAAACACAGAATATTATAACACAGTAAATGTAATGTGTAAAATGTTCTTAAGTAAAAAGACTAATGAACCAATGAAAAACAATATCTACAATAAGTATTCAAGACAAAGACAGTACAATAAAATACAAATAGAAACAATAAAAAGTTAAAAAGCAGGGAAACAAAGTTAAGGCATAAAATCATTGTTAGTTTTTTGTTTGCTAGTTTGTTTACACAAACAGTGTTGTTAGCAGCTTAAACTAATGGGTTATAAGATAGTATCTGCAAGCCTTATGGTAACCTATAACCAAAGAAAACATACAACAGATACACAAAAAAATAAGAAGGAAGAAACTAAATTGTATCACCAGATAAAATCACCTTCACTAAAAGTAAGACAGGAGAAAAAGAAATAAGGAAGAGAAGGCCACAAAACCATCAGAAAACAAATAACAAAATGGATGAAATATGTCCCCACTTATCAATAATAACATTGAATGTAAATGGACTAAGTTCTTCAATCAAAAGACATAGAGTGGTTGATTAGATTTAAAAAAAAAAAAAAAAAGATCCAGTGATCTGTTGCCTATAAGAAGCATAACTTCAACTATAAAAACACAGGAATGGAAAAAGGTATTCCATGCCAATGGAAACCAAAAAAGAGAAAGAGTAGCTGAACTTATATTAGACAAAATAGGTTTCAAGACAAAAACTGCATGAAGAGACAAAGAAGGTCACTATATTAGTATAAAGGGGTCAAGTAAGCAAGTGATACGACAATTTTAAATGTATATATACCCAACATGAAGCATCCAGATATATAAGGAAAATATGATCAGATCTAAAAAGAGAGATAAGCCCAATACAATAATAGCTGGAGAATTCAACATCTGACTTTCAGCAAAGGACAGATCTTCTAGACAGAAAATCAATAAAGAAACATCAGACTTAATCTGCACCATACACCAAATGGACCTAATAGATATTTACAGAACATTTAATCCCATGGCTGCAGAATACACATTCTTTTCTTCAGCACATAGATCATTCCCAAGGATAGACCATATGTTAGGTCACAAAACAAGAATTAAAACATTTTTAAAAATTGAAATAGTATTTAGCACCTTGTCTGACCACAATAGAGTGGAATTAAAAATCAATAACAAGAAGAATTTGGGAAACTATACAAATATGTAAATTAAATAATATGCTCATGAATGACCAGAGGTTCATTGATGAAATTAAAAAAGGAAATTAAAAAATTCTTGAAACAAATGATAATAGAAATATCACACACTAAACCTATAAAATACAGCAAAAGCAGTACCAACAGAGAATTTTATAGGTATAAGTGTCTGCATCAAAAAAAGAAAATAAAAATTCATTTAAACAACCTAATGATGCATCTTAAAGAGCTAGAAAAGCAAAAGCAAATGAAACCTAAAATTAGTAGATTAAAATAAATAATAAAGATCAGAGCAGGAAAAAAATGAAATTTAAATGAAAAAAATACAAAAAAAATCAATGAAACAAAAAGTTGGTTTTTTTGAAAAGATAAAATTGACAAACCATTAGCTGGATTAACTAAGAAAAAAAGAGAGAAGATACAAATAAATAAAATCAAAGATGAAAAAGGAGACATTACAGCTGATACCACAGAAATTCAGAGGATCATTAGCAGCTTTGATAAGCAACCATATGTCAATAAGTTGGAAAATCTAGAAGAAATGAACAAATTCCTAGATACATACAACCTACAAAGATTGAACCATGAAGAAATATAAAACCTTAACAGACAAATAACAAAATATGAGATTGAAGCTACAATAAAACATCTCCCAGTAAATAAAAGCCTGGGACCCAATGTCTTCACTGCTGAATTCTACCAAACATTTAAAGAAAAACCAATACCAATACTACTCAAAATATTACAAATAATAGAAGAGAAGGAAATACTTCCAAACTCATTCTACAAGGGCAGAATTACCTTCATACCAAAAGCTAGACAAACACTAGCCAAAAAAAGGAAACAACAGGCCAATATCTCTGATGAATATTGATGCAAATATCCAACAAAAATACTAGCAAACCAAATTCAACAATACATTAAAAAGATTATTCATCATAATCAAATGGGATTTATCCCTGGAATGCAATGATGGTTCAACATATACAATCAATTAATGTGATCCATTATATCAACAGAATGAAGAATAAAAACCATAAAATCATTTCAATTAATGCTAAAAAACCATTTGATAAAATTTAACATCCCATCATAATAAAAATCAGCTAAAATCTGTGTACAGAGGGAATATAACTCAATATAATAAAATCCACAAATGACAGACCCACAGCTAGTATCATACTGAATGGAGAAAAACTGAAAGTCTATTTTCTAAGATCAGGAACATGAGAAGTATATGCATTTGCACCATTGTTATTCGAAATAGTACTGGAAGTCCTGGCTAGAGCAATGAGATAGGAGAATAAAATAAAGGGCATTCAATTTAGAAGGGAAGAAGTCAAATTATTCTTGTTGGTAGATGATAAGATCTTATATTTGGAAAAACCTAAAGACTCCACCAAAAAACTATAAGAACTGATCAACAAAATCAGTAGTTACAGAATGCAAAAAATCAACATAAAAACAGTAGCATTTCTATATGCCAACAGTAAACAATATGAAAAAGAAATTAAAAACATAATTCCATTTACAGTAGCCATAAATAAAATTAAATAACTAGGAATTAACTGAACTGAAGAAGTGCAAGATCTTTTTAATGAAATCTATAAAACATTTATAAAAGAAATTGAAGAGGTCACCAAAAAATGGAAAGATATTCCATGTTCATGGATTGGAAGGATCAATATTGTTAAAATGTTCATACTATCCAAAATAATCTATAGATTCAATGGAATCCCTATCAGAAGAGCAATGACATTCTTCAAAGAAGTAAGAAAAACAATTCCAAAATTTATATGAAATTTCAAAAAACTTGGAATAGTCAAAGCTACTCTAAGCAATAAGAACAAAACTGGAGGAATCACATTACTTGACTTGAAATTATACTACAAAGCTATTATAACCAAAACAGCATGGTATTGACATAGAAACAAACACATAGAACAATGGAGCAGAATAGAGAATCCAGAAACAAATCCACACACCTAAAGTGAACCCATTTTTGACAAAGTTCCCAAGAATAAACACTGGGGAAAAGACAGTCTCTCTAATAAATGATGCTAGGGAACCTGGATATCCATATGCAGAAGAATAAAATTAGACTCCTATCTCTCACCATACAAAAAAAATTCAAATCAAAATGGATTAAACACTTAAATTTAAGACTCTAAATTATGAAACAACTACAAGAAAAGACTGTGAAACTGTCCAGGACATTGGTCTGGACAAAAAGTTCTTTTTTTTTTTTTTTTTGAGACAGAGTCTTGCTCTATCATCCATGCTGGAGTGCAGTGGTGAGATCTCAGCTCACCTCAACCTGCATCCTGGGTTCAAGTGATTCTTCTGTCTCAACTTCTTGAGTAGCTGGGACTACAGTGCATGCCACCATGCCCCAGGTAATTTTTGTATTTTTAGTAGAGATGGGGTTTCACCATATTGTTCAGGCTGGTCTCAAAATCCTGACCTCAGGTGATCCATCCTCCTTAGCCTCCCAAAGTGTTGGGATTATAGGCGTGAGCCACTGCACCTGGCAACAAAAAATTCTTAAGCAGTAATACCACGCAACCACAGTAATCAAAGCAAAAAATGGACAAATGGGATCACATCAAGTTGAAAAGCTTCTGCACAGCAAAGGAAACAATCAAAAAAGAGAAGAGACAAGCCACAGAATGGGAGAAAATATCTGCAAACTGCCCATCTGACAAGGGATTCATAACGAGAATACATAAGGAGCTCAAACCACTCTACAGGAAAAAAAAAGTCTAATAATCTGATTTAAAAATGGGCAAAAGATCTGAATAGATCTTGCTCAAAAGAAGATGTACAAGCGACAAACAGGCATAAAAAAAGACGTTCAATGTTGGTGATTATCAAAGAAATGCAAATCAAAAGTACAATGAGATATCATCTTAGCCCAGTTAAAATGGCTTATATCCAAAGACGGGCAATAGCAAATGCTGGTGAGGATGTAGGGAAAAGAGAACCCTTGTGTATTGTGGAAATGTAAAATTAATACAACCTCTATGGAGATCAGTTTGGAGGTCCTCAAAAACCTAAAAATAGAGCTACCATATAATCCAGCAATCCTACTGCTAGGTATATGCCCTCCCTCGAAGAAAAAAAAAAAAAAAGTAAATTAGCATATCAAAGGGATACCCATGCTCCCAAGTTCGTTGCGGCACTGTTCATGACAGCCAGAATTTGGGAGCAACCTGTCTATCAACAGATAAATGGATAAAGAAAATGTGGTACTCATACGTGGGATTCTAACTAATTAACTTTTCTTCAAAAACCCTTACATAAGCATACCACAAATCCATAG
This sequence comes from Cheracebus regulus, assembly GCA_963574635.1. NCBI lineage: Eukaryota > Metazoa > Chordata > Mammalia > Primates > Pitheciidae > Cheracebus > Cheracebus regulus. The sequence goes on from CAUYQU010083171.1 coordinate 108,303, forward strand.
GTATATTTGGAAATAAGGCCAAAAGCAAACCTTAGCCATGCAGCACTTCACATTCTGTTTTTTGTTTTTAGTTGATTTACCAGTGTTGTTTTTCTTCCTCTTTCTCTTATGGATTTCACAAATTGGAGTACTTCCAAATGACCATGATAAATATTCACAGTTATATTCCTCTGATTGAGACCCTTCCTTGCTGAATTTGTCTAATGGGAGACAACAGATATAAAACTAAAAATCACATATAATATCTATTTTTAAAAGCTCATAGAAATAGATATTTTAAAATTGATTTTAAAAATGATACTTTGCACATACATTTTGGTTACCTGTATAACACATTATTCTTTTATTTCCAATAATAATGAAGATTTAATTGGTAAACTTTTTAAACTGTTGTAATATTTTTTAAGCTCAGAAGACTCTTCCTACACCAGAAGTCACTAAATAAATAAAGGGGAAAAATACTAAATGTTACACTGTAATCCAAAAAATATACCAGTGGAAGTGATCTGGGGCTCATGAGCTAACAAAGGACTGAAAAACAATAAATGAGATCATCAACATATAAGGAGGTGCCTGGAACATCCAAATTTAGAGAAAGACTTGGTAACTGAAACAATTCATGTATGTTGGTATAATCAACATTGTATTTCTAGTACATTTCTTTCTACCGTTTATTTCTTATATTTTTTTGAGAACTTCCTAATCATCTATATTTCATTTCCTCAATACACACCCATCCCCAGAGCAATGGAGACCTTAGTAAATATTTTTAGGTACTTCCCTCCCTTGATGGGAGACTTACTACTATTTATCATTTGCTGTTATTATTTGTTATAGTCTAATCACTCTGTTTTAAAAAGATAAATGTTGTTTCCTTTGAAGCAGCTAAAAACAAAAATCAACAAAACAGTTTTTATGTCAAAACTTAATGTAATTTTATTTTCTACAACACTTCTACTTGTTCATCCTCTCCAGTGAAGCTACATCTTTGCCAGAGGCCTGATTTGTGCTTTTGCAGAGACCTGGTTTGTGTTCCTAGTAGGTTATTAAAAAGAGTACTCACCACAGGAATTCATATCATGAGTTCTAAGGCCTTTAAATTACAGCACTGCACAGCTATAGATATATTTTTCCAAAATAACTACTTTAAAATATTACCATATATTTACATCAATACATAATAAGACAATGTCTCTGACTTTTAAAAGTTGTAATTAATTTCCTTCTACTATATTATGTAGTATTATTACTGCCTGAGAATTCCTTTTTTTTTTTTTTTTTTTTTTGAGACAGAGTCTTGCTCTGTCACCAGGTGCCAGGCTGGAGTATAGTGGCACAATCTCTGCTCACTGCAATCTCCACCTCCTGGGTTCAAGCAATTCTCCTGCCTCAGCCTCCCTAGTAGCTGGGACTACAGGAGCATGCTACCACCCTCAGCTAATTTTTGTATTTTTTAGTAGAGATGGGGTTTCACCATGTTGGCCAGGATGGTCTCAATCTCTTGACCTCGTGATCCACCCGCCTCGGCCTCCCAGAGTGCTGGGATTACAGGCATGAGCCACCGCACCTGGCCGAAAAATCCTTTAAGATGAAAAGATAGATATAAATGTCAAGATACTGGAAAAAAACAAATCAACTCCATGTCCCACTCAAATTATACTTAGTCATAACCTGAAAAGAATATATTTCATAGCAGAAAACAAAGCAAAACAAAACCATGTCCCACTCAAATTATACTTAGTCATAACCTGAAAAGAACATATATCATAGCAGAAAACAAAGTAAAACAAAACAAAAAACTTATGATTTCTCTGGAATTTGTCTCTACATGTTAAAAAAAAGTGAAAATAATTTGTTATTTATTCCACTTCCAAATGAACAGGACAATATAAGGTATTTTTAATGACTTATAACAATCACGATGAAATTAATTATTAAAAAAATAAATCTCTGGGAGACAGGGGAGGCTCCCTTCAATTCTAAGGTATCTACCCAGTTAGAATGTTTACAACAACCCAGATAGGGCTGTTGACTAAAGCCCACTAGGCAGACAAGACAAATCTATATCTGCAATAGATTTCCATTCCTGTGAGAAGAAATGGCTGGCCCTTCCAGGATGGAAGGTATTCAGTATAGCTATCTTGCCACCAACTGTCCAACTGGCCTCCTTGAGTAACAGAGCTATCCAGTGGGTGTAGAGTTTATCTATGTTAATGGCAGCTTGGCATTCTGAGGAGGTGAAAGTGCATGGTTGCTACTTGGTTGCTTTTATGCCCCACAGGTAAATAATGAAAAGTTGAGGACAATGAACATAATTGAAAAAGCTGAGTATGTGATCCAGAGACTCCTGTTGGTAGATTATTAAGAAGCCCTAACCTTATTAGTTGATGAGCAGGAAAAGAGGATTACCAAGCACAGAATTGGATAAAGTTGCTGAATTCCAATGATGGTTAAATGCTCAATTGAAATAGATCTGCTCTTCCAAAGTCAAGGCTCTAGTTAAGAAAACCTGGGACTTGTGGCGCCTAAGAGGCAAGTTAGCTGTATTAAATGCATTCATTAAATCTTCCCACCTTGGCCTCCCTAGTAGCTGGGACTACAGGTGTGCACAACCATGCTCAGCTAATATTTTAATTTTTTGTAGAAATGGGATCTTGCTAGATTGAATGCACCGCTACGGCATGCTGACCTAGCTCACTACTAGTGAAAGTTTCAACAGACTACCACCTCTTGTTAGAGGTTGCCAGATTGCCACCTACCAAAAAGTCCTCATTACCAGCTGGGTAGTGAAGAATCCAGTCCCTAAATCTCATCTTGATGCCTGTTTTCCTGAAGCTGTCTTGGTATCAGCTATTAGAAGTTGGGCTTTCTGCACAGCAAATATTTACACAAGGCAAAGTACAAAAGTTTATTGAAAATTAACATCTGTTAAAGGAGAAGGAAAGAAGCACGACTGGGCAGGGGTAGCTGTCAGACAGCAGTGACAATCTGACAAAATTTCCACCAGACCAACAGAGAACTCTGAAATCAAGGTTACTTGTTAGAGAAATCCACACTGAGTGGAAATAGCTAGACTCTTGTATCATCACCTTGCTCAGTCATCGGCTTAGGGGCCACTGGGAGAAGAACATGTCCTTGGCTTGAAAGCGGAGGCAAGCCCTGACAAACCTATCAGACGGTCAGGTTGTACGAAGCATGTCCTTTTCTTTTCTTATACTTTCACATCTGCAGCCTTGCTGACCCTGGAGGGACTGCCCCACCCAGGGCTAACTAATTCCTAAAGATAGCGAATGACTAAGGACCAGCCTTTCATATGCAAGCCAAACTTTCCCACTTGCCTTATGGAGCTCTTATACTCCAAGCCACTATTAGGGCCCTGCCCTGATTACCCCAGGACCAGGTATCATGCAACTAATGACAGACCCTACACCTGAGAGCCCCTGAAATTATTCAGACTAGCCAATCCTAAGCCTGCTTACCTTGTCCCACCTGTTCCTTACCACAGAAACTATAATAAAGGCTCTTCCTTATAGCACCTCTTTCACCCCTTTCCTCCTGCGTGACCCTGGTGATACACTAAGTGGCATGGTGTGCACCCTCCTCTTGGGAACTGTGAGTAACTATCTTTTCAGTGACAATCGTCTCCAGATTGCTTAGCCTCACCATACCTAAATAAAAACCAAATCTACAATTAAAATACAGATACTCATACTTTTTGCAGCTAAGCACCAAGCTTTGTTTTGAAGAATAATCTGAAGGATATCTCCACGTATGCTATTAAGAGTGAATTTTGTAACAGCTGAAATATAGTTGCAGTACAGCAGAAAGCAGTGAAGTTTTATTCACTCACTCAATAATTCAAAAATTATTCAAATTATTTGAGTAATTTATATAAATTATTTAAATTATTAAATGAATGATTAACCCCATGCCAGGTAGGGTGACAATTTCTGAGAACATAGCAATCCTTTCTCTTGTGGACTACTCTATTGTCTACTGTGTAGACAAATTTCAAAAAAGTATGCTGAAACCAGGCACAGGGGCTCACTCCTATAATCCCAGCACTTTGGGAGGCCAAGGCAGGAGGATTGCTTGAGGCCAAAAGTTTAAGACCAACCTGGGCAATCTACCAAGACCCCATCTCTACAAAAACTTAAAATATTAGCTGAGCATGATTGTGCACACCTGTGGTCCCAGCTACTAGGGAGGCCAATGTGGGATGATTGCTTGAGCCCAGGAGTTCAAGGATCCAGTGAGCCACAATCATGCCAATGCACTGCAGCATAGGCAATGGAGTGAGACCCTGTCTCAAAACAAAATAAAACAAAAAAGTATACTGTGTGTCGCAATGAGTATAAGAGGAGAAGTAAACTGATGTTCGATCACCCTGCAGAGGAACCAACCTACCCCAAAAGAAAAAGCCTGATTTGGGAACTAAGAAAAAAATTGTTGAAAGAGATAGAAAAAGATAATCCAAGATACGGGAACAGAAATGGAAGAGACAGACAGACAGCATATTCAAGTAACTAAAAGAAATTCAATGGATAGAGTGTAGAGTATTAGAGGTATGGTGGGAATGAGCATGGAAGGTGGACAAGGGCCAGATACTACAGGGCATTGCCACCCGTGTTAAGGAGAACAGATTCTATCTTAAATGTATGGGAAGCTACTGAAGAGTTTTTAAAAGAATAGTGGCATAATTCAATTTGTAATCATCATTCTTGTAGCTGAGTAAACCAGAGTGGGAAAAGGATTAGAGGCAGAAGGGCTAATCAGAGGCTGTGACAGTAATCAAGCTGATGATTACAGTGGCCTGGAGTCATGTGGTGGCAGTGGTGATGAGAGGGAAAGAAATTTGTTCAATAAATATTTATGTACATAAGGCACCAAGAAAAGAGATAGAGTGAAGGATGACACCTTAGTCTGTTAGGTTTCTGGGGTTCAAAACTGGGTGAATGAGAGTGGACTTGTGGAAACAGGGAATACTGGAGAAGCAGGTTTAGAAAAAGAAAAGAAGAAGACGTGAATACAGAGCACAATGGAAAGATTAGCCTCCCAAAGGATGAGGCAACCTCTTCTGCTATAACAGGAAGAATATGGGCAGATGGGTATGGATCTGTAGACAAGATACCAGGAAGTGCAGGGAGTGTCCATCTGAAGCCTTCTCTTTTGTTTCTCCAATAGTAGAAAGATAATTCATCTGTTGAAAGTAAGTGCAATGATTAAGGGATGGAAAATACAGGTTGGGGAAGAGAAGAAAGATTTGAAATGGCTTTAATAAACGCTATGCTTGATGCTGACCAGGGAAACCCAGCTGTATTCCTAGGCAGTATTGAAGGGCCAGCTAAGACAAATAGTCATAACTTTATAATACAATCATTGTTAAAATAGATGCTACATATGATGGTCTTCTGTATTTGTACTGTTCTGGTTATCAACCAAATAAAATATCACTTAAAAGCCTTTGTGAATATACTAAATACTTTAATAACAGAGTTTATCAGCCAGACCCTCCAGTAGGTGAAATGATGTATGATGTTGCATATTAAATGTATTATATTTATTTGCTCTGAATGCTTCTCTCAATGTGGAGAAAAATTACAAGAGTAAAATTTGTGAATGCATGTAGGAAAGTGACAATTACTCTCCATATAAGAAAACAACTCTATGCAGCTCAAAGGGAATTGAGGCAGAGAACTTAGGAGAGGGGTAAAGGATGCACCTCTTCCTTAACAAGATTAAAGAATGCCTACAGTCAAGATGTTTCTTTGGCCTCCTGTGGTTAAGTGCAGGTAAAAAAAAAATTACTTGTGGGAAACAAGAAAATCACTGACTGTCAACGTGAAAGCCATCACAGTTTGTAAGGAGTGTTGGATTTCTTAAACTATGTTTGTATGAATGCTTTAGGAATAAGACTGATTTGTGGAAGCAAAGTAACATGCCAATCTAAGTAGGGGGCAGTATTTTGGAAACATCCAGGTCCAGTTTCAAATTGTATAAGTTCTCCACCCCTTAGCAATAATGACCACCCCCCCAACACACACACACACACACACACACACACTGCCTTGAGAACAATTACACTGCAAACTACTGAACATGACATGTGCTTTACATTTATCAGTTCATTTGATTTGATTTGACCAAATTTAGTTTTCGCAATTCTATGAGAATGGCATTTTAACTCAATTTTTACATGTAAAAAAAACTCTGAGGCTCACAGAGATAAGTAACTTTTCCAGACCTTGCTGAGTAGTAAAGAGAAGAGTCAAGATTTTATTTAAAGTGTATTCTAACTCCAAATAGAACACTGTTTTCACTACATCATCCCTTCTAAACGGACAAATGCCTTTGAAACATGGTAGAATCTACTCATACCTTTGCCTCCAACTTCCTGCAAGTCATAAGCCACAAAATTACATTTAGCCACACTTGCAAAATCCAATTATTATCCAATTTCAAAATTTACATTTATAATAAATATAAATACTTGTATTTAAATAATATTTATAGCTGTCATATAGTGAGCACATCCATTACCTTTCTTTTTCTATTTTTACAATAACTCTGTGAGGAGGGTCATGACAAACATATTGCCTAACATAGCCATATGACCGTGCTCTCCTGGACTTGATGACTAAACAAACTCCAAATTCAAAAAAAACACTACTGGCCCACACCTTCTTAGGTCATCTGCTTTTTGGTGGTTGTTTTTTTCTCCTAATGTTGTTATGACTAGTCCATTGAATGATTCATACTTCCTTCTAAACCAAGTGTGTTAATACATATTTGCAGAGAAATATATCCAGAGTTTTAGATTTCATGAGTCTCTTAACCACACTCTCTCCCCCTCAGCAGGAAAAAGAACCAATCTTAATAGTTCTTACATTGCATACAGAAATATAAATGATCTCTGCTACGTCCCTGCAGACTGTTCCTGTCATTCCTTCTCAGTCTTGCTGCCTTGGTTTTGTGACTGTTCAACCAGAAGAATAAAATCAGCCTGTAACAGGAAGGCAGAGGACTCATATTTTTTGTATAATGTGATTCTACATTTCTCATTCATACAAATTCTTAAAAAGAGAATAGGTCAAGGCTTATCCTGCCACTACCTGAGGATGTAAAAATGAAGAGTCAACATCTTTAAACTGGTCCCTGTTATGAACAATTCCTGTGCCTCACAAACCATAATTTCCTGCCCCACCTCCCTTTCTGTGTTGACCTCATCTTGAGCATGCAGGAAGTCACTTTCAGACTGAATTCAATTTTCCCCATGCCTTTCCCTCAACTCATCCGCAAGTTCTGTTGTGAATAGTAATAGGGCACTGGGATCTGCGCTAATACATTAATTACTGGACATCTACACAACATATGTTGAGTAAGTACCTACGTGGTAAAAAGGGCTTTGCTGCTGAGTATTCCAGGAAATAAAAAGACATACAAGAAAGAGCATGCATAATTAAAGTTTCATAAACAAAAAAACAGAAAATAACACTTTAAATACTAGTTAGAATTATTAAAACAAAAGTAAAATTTTATAAGCCTTTAAAATAGTTAAATTACTTGGCTCAATAAACCTCTTCAGTTTAGTCTGAAGAAAATTTCAACCGTAGGATGACAAGGAAAGACTATATTTGTGAAGGTGGTCATTGAAAGAGTCATCTACAATTAAAAAATAAAAATATCTAAATACTTCACATTAGATGATAACTGATATTTTATAAGTCCATTCAATGCAATATGATTTACCTTTTAAAATGCAGCCATTAAAAAAAATCTGCTAATTACTGATGAATTTTGGCACCATATTTGTGAGTTTTAAATTATATAAAAAATACAAAGTTATAAATATATAACCACTAAAAATAAAAATTAGTAATAGTGATATATTTGTGAAATACCATTAAGTATAATAAGCATAATACAAAGCTATATACCATGATATAACTAACTCTATTTAAAGGTACTTGAAGTTAACATGTAAAAATTAAAATTGGTTTGTTAAGGTAACTTTATTTTTTCAAACTTTTAAATATTATTTTATATATATATATATATATATATATATTTTTTTTTTTTTTTTCTAAAAAAAAAAACCCCAGTGGCAGAATGTCAGGCATGAGATACAGTATGTAAATATATTTTGGAAGGGTAGAGAATAGCCACTTATTCTTGTCTCTGTTGTCTGGTTTGCACATTATATGAAAAATGTACAAGTAATTGAACATATCTGAAATTGCAGTACTGGAGTAAATTTATTAACCATTAGTTGTCAGTGCTTTACAAGATAAAGTCATAGAATTTTAGAATTGAAAGAATCCTCTAAGACCTCCTGATTCAGTTTCCCATTTTCTTAGTAAGTATATGTGACTCATGAAGAAATAAGTAAATTTTTTCTCTTAAGCTACACAATTTGTTGGTGAAAAAGCTAAGACTAGCATCCATATTTTAACCCCAATATCATTATATTACAAGTTCCAATTCTTTAGCATTCATTATTTCTCACAAAATAACCCTAGTATAACCTTCCAAATTTATATCCTGCTTCTTTGCAATGTTAGGAACGTCCCCTTTCCCCTCCATGGTAGTCTTGCCTGCTTTCTTGTGCTCTCCATCCTTACCCTAACCTCCCACACACTCACACTGCTGTCGGTCTGCTCCTCTTCTAGTAGTAGTGTGTTAGCATACCTTTTTCAAATGATCATATTTGGAAAAAGACAAAGTGGATTTTAGTTCCAACTATTCTGTTTGCTTGTCTTACTTTGTGCACCTACTCAATTACTGCTCTACATCTCTGTTTCATATATTATGAAAAAAAACAGTATTTAATCATGGGGATGAGGTAATTCAGAAATAGTGCCCATTAATGTATGGAAAGTATATTCTGATAGTTCTTGCCTGGATGTAGTAAGGAATGAGATGCATGACAATATGATAACATGAGCAAAAAATGTCAAATCCTCTTGAACTAAAAGTCACTTTACAATTGTGAAGTAGTCACAGACTTTCACAAAATACCTGTCAACTGTAATTGTGTTTAATCTCAATTTACCAGAATAAATAAATTTCTTATTAATTTGTGAAATTCCCTGTCTGTTTCTAATTATGTTCCACAAGTCATACTATTGGTTTAAGTTGATTCTCTCAAACTTGTTTAACAAGTTAGATTCTAATTACATGAGATTTCCTCCTTTGTCCTCAACTATAGACCACACGTAATACATGACAGTCATTCATTTGAGTGGGAATCTCAAAGCAGTTGAGTAGGCAGAAAAAAGAACCTCTTCACTAAGGATTAAAATGTATAGGTAAGTCCTTTGTAGCTTTAAAAGTTTTACTATATCTTATAGTATGTGAAAAATATAAAGAAGCTTAGGAAATTTTGACTATGTCTAGCAAACTTCTAGTTACTTCTCTGAAAACTTCATTGAAACTCTTAGATATTGTTTAGATAATATGCTTGATATTATTTCCATAAGGTACATAGTTGCTTAACTGAATTTTTAATAAGACTAATAACCCCAAAAATACTGCTTAGCATTATAGCAACATATCTTTAAATAAGGAAGTGGTTTTTGTTTCTCGTGTAACATTTCAAAAAGTGGTATGTGGATTTTAAAAGTGTAACTAGGAAATAATTCTTTTGCTGTTTAGAAATTTTTGAGGGTTCTGTATTTTGACTTCCATTAGAGTTTTATTGCTAGCTATTAAATAAATATGCCATAAATCCTAAAGTACACTTTTTAGAAAGTAAGGATGGTATTTTTCTACTTTTTATATAGTTGTGGAATTATTTTCAAGAAAGTTCTTGCTAGTATTTTAAAAAAATAATATCTCTCTGGTTTTCTTTTTAGTTAATGAATAATTGTTTTCATATAATTTCACATAAAAAAGCAAAAAGTTGTGGTTTAATCAACTCACATGTTAAAATCTCAAAACAATGAAAAAATTATGTAACTTCATGTGTTTATGTGTGCCCTTGAGTGTATATGTTATGCATATTATTTTTCTATGAAAACAGAAAAACATGATATTGATTAGTCATATTGAAAGGATCAACAAAAGCATGAACAATGTGTTGGCTATGATAAGAGCAGTTGTATTTATTTTAAATCTCTTGAACATTGGAAAATTCAATCAAAAGTCAAACTGTTTTAAATAAGAAAACTAAATAGACAATTATGTACAATTGAATATGAGTAAAAAGTGGATAGTGGTCTAAGCTTCCGATGAAAGAAGAAATAAAATTATTTCATATTCATATAATAGATATAAGAAATTTATTTAAGTAGGTTAAAAACCTATGAACTAATTTACATACTGTTCTCATTTTATGTAAAAAAAAATAACAAAATTGTTTTTACTCATCAACTACTACTTTGTAAAGCTACATGGGAGAAAGTCTAATAAAGAACATAGAACATAATCAGGTTTATTGTATTAAAGCAGTGAATTTATGCATTATATTTTTTATTATTCTTAAACTATAATAGTCTAATATTGTTTGAGTAATATAGTGCATTTTAAAATATATTTTGCTGAAACATTTTAATTTTAAAGAAATTGCTGTGATTTTAAAATATTGCCATTATAAGCAGCCAAATGTATATCAAAACATCATTCAATGGAAAAAAATAAAAGAAGACATGTAAATAATACAAATATTGAAAGAGTTGTACAATTTTAGAATGCTATGAATTAATCAAATTTCTAAGTTGATCCATCATTGTACAGGAAATTTGACAATCAGAGCCAACCTTGCCAATTACAAAGAACTCTTTTGTGGAATTTTGGTTTCTAAGGATCACACTTTTTGGAGTATTTTGTCTCTTAAACAGTCTATATCTACTACTAACATATAGTAGCTGGGTGCCCATATCCTGTAACGGAAGGGAAATGAAATTGTACAATATATATTTTTAGGTAATTCTAGGTAATTTTGACATAATTTTAGATAAATCTTCAGGTAAATTCTGAAATAATTTGGTTGAAGATGGGCTGTCTCGGATGGTTGGATTGCTTTTTTTATAAAAATTAAACTGCCAGCTCTCTTCCAAGCTGCTACAAGGTGAAATGCTCCTTTTTTTTAATCTACCTTGTTCTCCCCTTTCCCAAAGAAGGAAATTCTACCATAGGACACAAGAACATGAACAGCTGTGTTAACTCATTTCAGATCCTTGGTCATTCTCAGGTTCACCAAGGGAATATCTAGGACAACCAGATTACTCAAAAAGTATGAGATGAGGTTTGGAAAACAGGATAAAGATTTATAAACTGGAATTCAGAATGTGGTTTATGGAAAGATTTAAGGTAAATGAGCATATCTCCGCTCAGGGACAGACAAGTCTTAGCAGGACTCCTCCTACCAAACAAATCTTATTTCCATTTTCTTCCCTTTTGTCTGTGCTCAAGACATGATTAGCTGACTGCAGAGACATGCCAAAGACAATCAGATGCCCTGCTTCCCAACAGCCCAAAAGAACATGAGACAAAAGTCGGGGAGGAAAAGCCATCGCTATAAAAAAATACATTCCAAATTATGCCTGTTGTTTCAATCCTGGTTTTTGAACTGCTATGGCAACTTAGAAAAACATGCTTAAAATTGTAAATCATTAGGCAAAAGATATATTTCTTCATAGAAATTAGGCAGGTGGACACCAGTCTGTCTTTACAGTTATGAAACCCAAAATAGTGCATTTAAAGTACAAGTTTTTGCCTATGGAATCTTGGGCCACATGCTAAAACAGCCGCTGCATTGTCCAAAATGTTTTTCTAATGATGGTGTGGGATCAATCCACATACAGGCAGATCAGCTGTAGTCAGTCATCTGGGATTATATATTTTCTAGAAAATTATTCCATGCCACTGCCAATTTGTCCTCCAGAAGGCACCCCCAATCTATTTTCTCAGAAATTCATAACTTACCTAATTCTTATGCTACCGCAACTCCCGAATAGCTATGGCACCCCTAAAATAATTCTTGAGAAAGGAAGTCAATATCTACTGTTATGAGAGAACCTGAAGTTATCCAATCCCATTTCTTGAAAGGTATTGCTTCAACTTGAAGGATCCCATTCCTTTGAGTAGAGAAGACTTGGTATGATTTCACAGTTTTGGGGAGTATTCTTTGTCTAGCTTTAGTATATGCTCATGACATGTGAAATAAAAGCATTATCCCAAGTCTAAAGTCATTAATTGGATAACTGCCTATGATAGTTGTAAATAAAAGGGACTTTAGAAAAGTTTATACTGATGAGTCATTCAGCAGAAACATGAAGCACATTCTATGAAATATTTACAGTATCTGTTTGCCAGAGGTTTGAACAAGTGTATCAATGATTAATAAAATAATATATGCACTCAGGGTTTAAGGTAGTGGGGCAAAAAAGTCTTTGATGGGCATGGTGGTGCATGCCTGTATTCCCCAAAGGCTGAGATAGGAGGATCACTTCAGTCTAGAAGTTCAGTGTTACGGTGAGCTGTGATTGTGCCACTGCACTCCAGTTGGGTGACAGCGCAAAAACCTGTCTCAAAAATGATTAGAAATTATAAATAAATAACTAAAAGCCACAGAGTCTATTTTTTCTAAACTAGACAAGTTTTTATTCTGATAAGCTTACTTCTTAGACAAGATATCCACATGAGCTTAACAGTGCAAGAATAAATTAAGATGTAGTGTTTCCTTCTCTGCTGAATATTTCTGTCAGCATAAAGACATGCCACACTATCTCCAATTAAAACAAAATCCCTCCCTTGACGCATATCCCCTGTCCAGCTATTGCCTCATTTCTCATCTCCTGCTCTTAAAAGCAAAACTATTTTAAAGATCTGTCTAGACTTATTGCTTCTATTTTTTTCTTCCTCCATTAACTTTGTTTTACTTTTTTATTATTAAGCATATCACATATAAAGTCTAATTTTAAAAAGTGAAACTTATAGCATCCCCAGTACCTTAGAAGACCCTGTGGGCACCTCTGTAATATGTCCTGTCCGCTAACTGACCTTTCCCCACTTTTCACAGTGTAACTGTTATGTGGCATTGTATCTTCATTTCCTTCTTTTTCTTCATGGTTTTACCATCATGGATATATTCCCCCCAAAAAATATGGTTTAATTTTACCTGCCTCTGAAATTTGTATAAATGAGATCAATATTATATATGCTATAGATAATAAAGTAAGCATAGCTTATTCATGTTCACAGCTATATAATATTTCAAAATAAGACTGTCCCATAACTTACATATCCACTTTTCTAGTATATTACCATTACAGATGATGTAGTACTGAATATTCTTTCACAGGTCCAATGGTACAAATATGCAAGAGTTTCTCTTGGGTATGTTCCTAGAAATAGATTTTCTGAGTCACACGGTGTATGCATTTTTATCTTTAATCTATTCTCTCTCTTCCCAGTGCAAATAGTTTCTGCTCGTCGCAGCTTTGAAATAGCTCTTGTCTTGATCCACACCACAAAATCCAGGGATCAGATCTCAGTGGGTTTACATAATCACTCCACCAAAGACCATTCTTTTCTTGAAACATGATCTTCACAAAGCTTCCAAAACAGGATTTTTTCCTGTTTTATTGCCTACTCCATGGGTCAAACTTTCTGAGTTTCTGTAACTAGATTCTACTCATTTTCCTGTCCCCCAGATTTTGAGTGCTTTTCTTCTGTAACCCCACTTACATTCTGTGTGGTTCCATCAGGCTAATGGTTTTCAATATTACATAAGCTAATGATTCCCTAGGACAGATAATGATCTCTCAAGTCCACTATCATTCACTGGAAAACACAAAATGTTCTTACTTCAAAGCAACTTTTAATATCATATGGCAAAATAAACCATTTTGAATCCTACATACCCTAGTGCTTTATTTATACATCTTTTATGATATATATAATTATGCATTATATTATACTTTATTCATTCATTCATCTATTGAGTGCCTAATTTGAGTGAAGAGCTGTTATGTTCTAGTTATACATAACTGGAATAAAAAAGCCCAGACCTTGTTCTCATGGTACTCACTGGGAAGACAGACACCAAAAAACATTAAACAAGCAAATACCTATCTAATTAAAGTTGCAGTGGTGCTATGAAGAAAAGTTTAAGAACTTTGAGTAATTAAGATAAATGCAAACTGTCAGTGAAAACATTTACTCTGTTGAAATCTCAGCAGAGCAACCGAAGTCTTTACTTAAAACCACAAACCTTCCTATCCAAAAGACAACTGTTCTAGTGATTAACATGAGACTATGTAATTTCATTATGATTTGTTTAATACAATGACACTGAAATAGGTATTGTAATAGTGAAAACTAAACCAGTCTAGAAGCTCATGGAAGACTTCTCTGAAGAAGCATTGTTTAAGCAGAAACTTAAAGGCAGGCAAGAAGCAGATCATGCTTGTTCTTGAAGAGCATATTAAAGATTTGGGATTATATCCTCAGAGAAACACAAAATTGTTAAAGATGAAACAGGGCAGAGATGTTATTACATTAGAATTTTTAGGCTGGGTGTAGTGGCTCACACCTATAATCCCAGGACTTTGGGAGGCCGAGGTGGGCAAATCACAAGGTCAGGAGATCAAGACCATCCTGGTCAACATGGTGAAACCCCATCTCTAATAAGAACACAAAAATTAGCTGGGCATGGTGGCAAGCGCCTGTAATCCCAGCTACTTGGGAGACTGAGGCAGGGGAATGCCTTGAACCTGGGAGTAGGAGGTTGCCATGAGCTGATATCACACTACTGCACTCCAGCTTGTTAACAGAGCGAGACTCCGTCTCAAAAAAAAAAAAAAAAAAAGAATATTTAAAAGATGATTCTAGCTTCATATAAAGAACAATCTCTGTGGAGACAGGAGTTATCTATTGATGAAGGGAGACTAGTTGAAGGCTAGTTCAGTACTGAAGAAAATGGATAAACGTGGCTTGGATAAAGTGGTGGGAGTGGCAGTACAACTTGAGACATGTCTAAGAAGCCGAAAGAATCAGATTTGACATTCAATTGGATGCGAGGGATGACAGAGGTATCAAGTATGATTTTCAGGTTTTTCACATGAGTAACTTGGTGAATTCTGGTGTCATTTACTGAGAAAGAAATGTCAGAAAAAGGCCTATTTGATGAGGCAAAGGAAGGTTGTGAGAATTAGAAAGAAGATGATCAATTCAGCTTTGGAAATGATGAATTCTAAGCACTGAATAGAGATATGTGAAAGATGCATCTGGATATTATAGTCTGGAAATCATATACACATCAGGGTTTCTCAGGTGTAGTTTTTGGTTTATCTCTGTCTGAATTCCCCAGGCTGCTTGTTTAAAATGCAGAACTCTGAGATGCAAAACCAGACCTACTGAAATAGTATGAGTGGGTATTGGATTCAGTACAGGAATTTGCACTTTTCCAAGTCTTCAAGTAATTATTTTCTTTTTTCTTTTATTTATTTATTTATTTATTTATTTTTAGATGGAGTCTCACTGTGTTGTCCAGGCTGGAGTGCAGGTGTATGATCTTGGCTCACTGCAACCTCCCACTCCCAGGTTCAAGGCATTCCCCTGCCTCAGCCTCCCAAGTAGTTGGGACTACAGTCATGTCCGGCTAATTTTTTGTATTTTTAGTAGTAATTTTGTATTTTAGTTGGCCAGGCTTTAGTAATTATGTATTTTAGTTGCCAGGCTGGACTCAAACCCCTTACCTCACGTGATTTACCCACGGCCTCCCAATGTGCTGGGATTACAGGCATGAGCCACCACACCCGGCTGTCTTCAAGTAATTCTTATGCACACAAACATTTGAGAACTATTGGCTCAGATGGCAATTGAAACTGACTGAATGAGATCAACTAGAGAGAAAGGAGAACACCCAGGACAGAGCATAGAGCAACACCAGACACTTAAGGTTGAATAGAGGAGAAGCAACTAGCCAAAGGTATTTAACAAGGAGATGGGACAAGAAAGAAAAGAGTATGGAATCATGGAAATCAAAAGAAAAAGAATGTTTCAACAAAAAGAGACATTCAAGGGTGGGAAAGGCTGCTAAGGGGACTATGTAATATCCTTCTTCAGTAAGACATGAGTACTTTAAGGCAAGGACAATTCTTTGGCCATCTTTAAAAAAGTGTCCTAAGTGCCTGGCAGAATATTATAATAAGTACTCAATAGCTATTAGTTTTTCCAACACTTATTCAATAAGCACTGCATCTATAGAGCGCCTATCATGTCTTGGGTTGCAAAAAATAATAAAGCTTCAGAAAAAAAGCATAGACAAAAAAGTCAAGAGGTGTAAATGCTGGCCCCTCTGTGGTGCCACTTAATCAAACTGAAGATCAGTTTATCTACCTGCATAATAGGAAAGTTGGAGTGAATATTTTGGAAACTCTCTTCCATTGCTAGCATTCTATGATTCCACAGAATGCTATCAATCTTACAAAATGTTATTATAAAAATATATTATGTTGTACACCTTGAATAAATAAAATTATATTTTTCAATGAAATATTTTAAAATAAAAATTAAGTATATATATTCTATTGCATGTTTTTAAAAATTAAATTATTTTTAGCCATAGTTAGTTTCTACATATAGAAAGACTACCAAATTTACAATTTATTGAACATACACCAGAATCTAAGGACTTTATAAACAGCATCTTATGTAATCTTCACAACCCTCTGAGGCATGTGATTATCTCCATTTTATAAATGAGAAAACTAAGACTCAGAGAGGTTTTGTTACTTCCCAGTGATCACATGGGTCTGTCTGATTATAAAACTCATGGTTATCACTATTGTAATATATTACCTTTCTGCATGCCTGTGTAGTAATTAAAAACACAGGCCTCTGGACAGGACTAGTATTTCATAGTAGTCTTTATATAAAAAGAGAAGAAAGAGATTAAGCAAGCATATTTGTTCAATAGACAAAGACAAGTTTGTTCAAGACACAGAAAGGAATCCCTTTCTTATGTGGCTTTTTGTGCCAGTATTGGATTCCACGGCAAGATTCACAAAGTAGACAGAGCCTGCTTTCCATTATCTAACCTATCCTTTTACTGTACAGATTCACTTAATTAACAGATCATTGAATATTTTGGGAGATACAGCAGAAAACAAATGACAGTTGGTGCCTGCTTTCATTTTATTTGATTTACCAAGCACTGACATAAGGCCAAATGCCAGACATTGAGTCGTGTTAACAAATTTTTAATTCGTTATACTCATAACAACAAGGAGGTAGGTACTATTGTCACTTCCATTTTGCAGACAGGGAAATTGAGGAGTTAGGTGGCTTCCTAGGTTCACACAGCAAATAGACGGCAGAAGTGAGATTTGAACCCAATTATTCCAGTCTCAGGGTCTGTGCTCTCCACTGCTATCTTCTGCTATCTCTCTCATGGAGCAGTTTATTTGTTGAGACAGGTTGTGGATGAGGAGACAGGTAATAAATATACAAGCAGACAGATCATCTAAGGGGAATAAAGTGTTTGCAAAGATTGAGAGTACTTAGAAGTGGTGGGAAGAGCTATCCATGGGCTAGTCATGGAAGGAAGAAGGAGCTTACTTGTTAAGAAGGGAGGAGGAAGAGAACAGTGTGAAGGTGATGAGGAAACTTGCTGATTCTTCATTCAATGACAAGGAAGAAAACTAAAATCCAAAAAAGGGATTTGCCTCCTGTCGAGCAGCTTTTTCTAATTACAACAGCTTTTCCCTCTCACCCCTCCCTGTACCATGCATACTGCCTCCCTGGATAAAAGAATATATGTACAGTATTTTCCATGAGCTCTGAGGAACACATTGCATAGGCATCAAAAGTATTCATTTCATAGACCTTGGAACTTTGTTCATTTCATTATAACACAAAATCATCCTGGGCAAATAAAACTGAGAAGTTCAATTCTTTCCTCTGCTTCTGATGACAATCTAGGCAAGAAGCCAGTAGGATTAAATTCAGAAGGGATTGAATACAAGATGTTGTTTTTAAAAATATATTGATGCAACTAAATATTACTCAAGCACATTTCAAAGAACTAATCTTGGGTTTGGTCCATGATTCACTAAAAGTCACGTTTTTTCTCTGAGAACAATTATGATTTAGTAGATATAGCTAAATAGAATGAACCATGATGAATACAAATGAGGCTCTGATTCCAGTATCCACTCCTGTCTACTAAGTGACCCTCAACCAGTTGCTGTGAGAAAATAATTTCAGTAAATTTCTGGATTCTCTATTCTAGTACGTCATCTGACTTATTTCACCCAATATGTGCTGAAATTTATTTATTTAACCTGTGCATTTAATGAAATATCTCTTTCTTATTTATTCTACTCCATCATTCATGGTGCCTCCCTTCTCATCTCCTCACTCCCTTCCCCAAAATGTTTAACATTGTAAGCAATGTTATGGTTTAGGTCTATCTATAAAAAATCAAATCAAACATTGGAGGATGCATACATTTGCAGCAAAAAACACTGCCATGCACTCCTTTAACGTGTGATGTGCCAAATTTCTCACCTCTTTGGGACACATTTTGTAGAGATAATGATAAGTGGAGAATATCTTGACACTTTCTATTGAGCAATACAAATCAGATAACACTGAGTTGTATATAGGAGCTTCTAAATCCTTCATTCATTTATATCCTACAGAAAGTTAACATGGATCATGTTTTACCTGACAGGGAACCATTCTGAGAGATGCTTCGTTAGGCAACTTTGTACTTGTGCAGACATCACAGAGTATACTTATATACACCTAGATAATATAACCTACTACACACCTAGGCTGTGTAGGTGTGTAGTATGTTATAGCACCTACACACCTATTACTCCTTGGCTACAGACCTGTAGAGCATGTTACTATACTGAATACTGTAGGTAATTGTAACACAGTAGTAAATATTTGTGTATCTACATATATCTAAACATAAAAAAGGTACAGTAAAAATGTATATAACAGTCATACAGGACTATGTCATACATGTGATCTGTGATTGACAAAGATATTATTATATGTTTCATGACTTTAGTTATATGATCGAGGCAGTATATTTTGATGAAGTAATAAGTTAAAGCTTTGAACATTTCTTAATAATCTTATAGCAAAGAGGATTGCATATGTAGTTGGACTTTAGGAAACAGAAGAATCTATTATGCCTTCAGTACAATCACTTCACTTTGTCTCTGATCTTTTCTAATCTAATTGTATCTTGGACCCTTGCTACACAAAACATAGTCCTTGAACCAAAAGAATTGACATCACCTGGGAGATGGTTGGAAATGCAGACTCAGGTCCAACCCAGATTCACTAATTTAAAATTTGCATTTTAATAGGCAATGCACATAGCTACTGAAAATTAAGAAGTCCTGGACTAAACAACTGCTATATACAGTTACAAGCTTAGTCTCCCAGATTCCCAAAATAGAGGAGAAGTGCACAGCAAGATATTTCCTTGTGTGTTGAAATATGAATAAACATGTTCTCTAACCTAAGTGTGCAATAGATTTCTCCATTCCTCTCCTGCAGAAACACCGAATGCCTTGGCAAGTTAGAACTCACAGAGCAGCATATTCCTGAGTTCTGGGAACACTGTGCTCCTCAAAATGCTAGGCATTTCAGAAATTAATGTTTCTGTGCTTCAGTCAGTTTGGGAAACAGTGCTGTTTCATCAGTTCAGGCTACAAAAGGAAAAGAAGAAATAGAATCGTGAATGTGCAAAGAGCAATTGGCTTTTTGTCGTTTGGCGTCTTGAGGGTAAACATGAATTTTTCTCTAGGCTTTTTCAGTCCTTTTTCCACTCTGACACATGACAGTTGATGGAAATATGTGACACATCTCCATGGTCCAACCAGGTTTAAAGCAATTTCCAATGCACTATTTGTAATTCCACCCAGAAAACAAGAAGATGCAAGTGAGTGGGAGGAACATTATCCTAGAATTAAGTACTTGAAATTGTATCAGAAGTAAATCATTTCAAAACTCTGATGTGTTTTGAAATTATGTGTAACAAATTGCTTGACATCAATAGTAACACATTCTTGTATTCCAGTATCTCACTAAAAACTGCTGTCTAGGAAATAGCACTGAAACCTGAAATGAATGGGCTATTAAGTCTTTTTCTGTTTAAGTCCACCATCATTGTCAATTACTCACAGGAAACTTGGTAATTTTGTTATTCCAGTAAGTTAATAATCATTAAAAGGTAAATTTAATTTTAACCACTTTATTGAAATAAAATTACAAACCAGAAAGTTCACCTGTTTAAGGCATACAGTTCAAAGATTGCTACTATATGTATAGAGATGTACAACCATAACCAAAATTTAATTTCAAAATGTTTTCATCATCCCAAAAGATATTCAGGTGCACATGATATTCAAGTACTCATTTCCCAAAGAGCATTTCTACAATAAAATTCCACATATTTAAACTGTCATGAGTATTTCTTTGTAATTTGCAGTAGCTGGCAAAATTGTGTCGTGCCAATAAAGGTTAGAAAACATCTTTAATTAAAAATAAAGGGGTAAAAAAGGAAAGAAAATGAAAAGAATGAATGAAGAAAGGAATAAAACCTATCTATTTGGAAACTAAATCCAGGTAGGAAAAATATTATTTTTGGCCATTTTGGGGGGAAATAGGCAAGGAAATAAGCAAGTCTTTAAGTAGGTTTTTCTTGTTTTGGAAACTAGTATGGGCTTCATGGCTCTGTCAATGACTACACTTTCTAGAACTCAGAAAAAAATATCAACATTAAACAGCAGTGCCCTCTGCAGTACATATTGGGCTATCCCTAACTAACATTAATCTGTAAGGAGACAGCTAACTTGTCAGGGCTCTCTCTGTTACGGTTCATGGTAACAGGTTGCCAACATTCAGTACATGTCCTTAAACACCAGTAGAGTCAATAAAATATTGTGCCCATCACTTTGCAAATCTGGTGCCTCCAAGAGAAATGTACTTAAAATCTTAGCATCATCAAATTCCAGAAAAAAAAATTCCATTTTTTTCTGTTGTTTTCAAATAATTTAGGCAGACTCACCTTTGTAGATGGTGCCACCCCTACCATAATACCACCATGCTCATTTGCAGACAGAAAAGCCTTCATAACCTGAATTACAGAGGCAAGAATCCACACTTTTGGCATATTTAAAATGCCAGAAAAGATTACTTTCCTTACCAAAGTAAGTGTATATTACATGTAAGAGAGCAGTAGCCAGAATGTCTTTAAGTCTTCAACTGATTCTTAACAAAAATGGCAAGTAGTCTTCAGACATCTTTTGATAATTATGCAAGACTGACTCTATTATTAAATATGGGGATATTTGCTGAGTGAAAGAAAACCTGGCAAACTTTACTGACTTGTGTCAGCAGCATTCTTGAAACCCTACTCAGCAGTCTACATCAATCTCTTAGCCAGACCATTGCTTGAGGAAGATGAGGTATGAGAGTGACATACAGATATGCCATCTCCTTCCTCACTTTAAAATAAGATATATATCATATGAGGATCAGAAACAGCATCTGAAATTTCTTGCCTTGCAAATTATGAATGCAGAGCTGTATCAGAGCTCTAACTTGAAAGGGAAACACTTCAAGTTTCTTTAAATAAGTCTTCTGCAGTCAAGAAGTTCTTTCCCTGAAAAGGCTACAAAATCAGCCTGCCTAATGAATAAAGACTCTTGGCTTTAGTATAAGCCACATTCTTTTACAGACTTTTCATTACTGAATCAATTTCTGCTCTTAACAAATGCCTTTCTAGAAACAGTTCTTGAATGTATTAAATATACAGAAGCCAGAGTAATGAGATCACTGTCTTTTAAAATAAAGGCGTTATTAATGAGTTGGTAGGAAGGAAGAAAGGAAGGAAAATAAAAATCCTCACCTTTGTGGAGCTTCTTAACTGCTGGAGGGAGACAGATAACAAACAAAATAAGTAAATTGTAGGGCATATTAGAAAGTTATAAGGGTACTGTAAAATAATAAAGCAAATAATAATAAAGCAGAGAGGGGAGGTGCAATTTTTAATAGGGTAGTTAGCAAGGTCTCACTAAGAAGGTGTCAATTGAGCAAAGACATCCAGGAGGAGAGGGAGCAAGCCTTGTGAAAACCTTAGGTAAAAGTGTTCCAGGCAGAGGAAAGAACAAGCACAAAGTCCCAGAGGTAGAGAGGGCCTATTGAGCTTGAAGAGCAGCAGAAAGGCCAGGATGTCTGGAGCAAGATATGGAAGTAGAGTGAAGTAAAAGATAAAGTCAGAGACCTAAGGAGATACTGAACCATATTAGAAATTCCTGGAAGAAGTGTCTTGATGCAGCACCAAGAAATTAAGAGTCAAAATACTACAAGATAAATATCCACAGCTGTTCTGGATGTCTAATAAACATGTTCGCTATGACAATTTTATTTTAAACATTCTAGAAAATCTTAAAATATGTAAAGACGATGTTGCCACACACAAGAAAAGCATATGACACTCAGCATGAAGTTCTTAGTGGGTGAGTAGTGTAGCACCACAGGTAGCATAGTTTGTGCCAAGACCATTTTTAAATTAGAGATTTCTTTACATTTTTGGTTGGGGAGGATGTTTGCTTTAAAAAGTAGCACAAATTTGCAAAATAGCAAATAAGAATAAGGGTTGAGCCTATATCTGTGAACTAATAGGAAAATCTATATGAAATTAAATCTTTGACCTTGGTCTCATTATACCGTGCCCTAAGTACCTAAAATAACCAGCTACTGATTGATGGCTTAATGCAGTAGGTGTGGTCCTTCTATAAAATTTTTAAATAACCACACACCCATGCACCCAGCATGAGTAATTATTTATATTGTTTTCGTCATTACCAAGAATTAGCACAGGCTAGTAATTAGCATAGGCTGGTAAATGAAGTACACACAAAATTTCATATTTCTTTCTCTTCTATTTGTAAGCCACAGTAAAGTTTCATTTTCCCTGGATCATAAATCATTCACTGTGTTTTTAGTCTCATATGTAAAATGATTTCACTTAGGGCAATTCTATGATCATATGATTATAAATATTAATTGATAGCTACCTAAATTATATACATGTAACATTGCATATATAAGTTACATATATTATTATAAATTATATAATATACATGTAATCATAATTGCCAATTGTTTTCTCTTATTACTAGATACCTAAGGCTATATAGTAATGGGAAATTCTTTATTATATCAAACTCATGTGTGTCTATATATATTGTAGGTCTATATTTTTTAATCCAAAGGTAGCGAAATGAATGATTTCACGTACTCTTTTTCAGAACTTCAAATACTACCTCTAAGATAATGAATTCATAAAGAACACTTCCAGTTCCAAGAGCTTTGCTCAGCCTAGACCCATCTTACCAGCTGATTGCTGGAAATTAACACAAAAATACTAACAATTATTAAAGTTAAAATTATTATGAGAACATCTCAATAAAGTTCAAATTGTCTAGTAATGTGACTAGTATAACTAACTCCCCAGTCACACAAGATCATTCCTCAAAGTTTCATCTGGGACTTCTACTCTTGCCCCTGGCACTAATTTGTTACCAGGGAATGGTCCTAATTTTTCATCTTCCATATTTTCCTCAACCATTTCTTTTCCATTCACACAGCCCCTACTTGGTCCTTGGCACTTCATATCCCATTAATGGACTAGTAAGTTTGTCTGCGCAGTGAGACCTTTTGCCTCATAACTCCCGTCTCTTGCAGCCCAACCAGGCCACCAGATTAACCTTTCTAAAATACTGCTGTTTTTCTATAACTCCTCATTTTAAAAAGCTCAGGGATACTCTAAAGCCAAGAAAGAGTCCAAACCCATTACTCTTAAAGTCTTCCATAATCTTGACCAGCCTTATTTTTCTAGATTATTTTCAACCTGCTTGCATATAAGAACAACACTGGGCCAACTACTGTTTGCCAAACAAACTTTGCACTTCTCCTTCTTCCGTTCCTATTTCTTCATTTACCCAGAAGGCCTACACATCTTTCATGGCACAGCTCACATGTTACATGTTCTACGAAGACTGATTACATTTCCTCCTCCCTCCTCTGAGTGAAGGATTTTTATAACAGTTTTAAGGGGCGGAAGTGCAGTTTTGTTACATAAATGTATTGCATTGTTGTAAAGTCTGGGCTTTTAGTGTAGCCATCACCTGAATAGGGTACACTGTACACATGAAGTAATTTCTCTCCCTCATTCCCCTCCCAGCCTTCCACATCTCCATTATTCTACTCATTCTGTCCATGTGTATGCATTATTTAGCTCCTGTATATAAGTGAGAACATGCAATATTTGACTTTTTCTTCCTGAGTTGTTTTGCTAAAGATAATAGCCTACAGTTCCATCCATATTGCTGTAAAAGACATGATTTTTTCCTTTTATGGTTCAGTAGCATTTTGCTATATATATATATATATATATATATATATATTTATTTATTTATTTATTTATACATATACCACATTTTCTCTATCTAGTCATCTGTTGATAGGTTTGATCCATATCTGAAATAAACATATGAGTACAGGTATTTTTTTTGATATAATTTATTTTCTTTCAGGTAGATACCCAATAGTTGGATTACTGGATGAAATGGTTGTTCTATTTTTAATTATTTCAGAAGTCTCCATATTGTTTTTCATAGAGGTTTTACTACTTTACTTTTCCACCAAAAGTGTGTAAGTGTTCCCTTTTCTCTGAATCCTCACCAACATGTTATATTTTGACCCTCTAATGATAACCATTCTGATTGGTGTAACAGGATATCTCATTGTGGTTCTAATTTACATTTCTCTGACAATTAGTGTTATTGAGCACTTTTTCATTTGTTTTTGACCATTTGTATGTCTTCTTTTGAGAAATGTCTATTCATGTCTTTAGTCCACTCTTTAATGGGGTTATTGTGTTTTTTTGCTGTTGTTGTTATTTGAGTTTCTTATAGATTCTAGACATTAGTATTTTGTAAGATGCATAGCCTGAAAATATTTTTCTCTCATTTTTCAGGTTTTCTGTTCACTCTATTGATTATTTCTTTTGCTGTGCAGAGATTTTTAGCTTAAGTAAATATCATCTGTTTACTTTTGTTGTATTTGCTTTTGAGAACTTAGTCATAAATTCTTTGCATAGGTTAATGTCCAGAAGTTTCCCTACATTTTCTTCTAGTATTTTAATAGTTTCAGATCTTAAATTTACATCTTTAAGCCATCTCGACTTGATTTTTGTATATGGTGAGAGACAGAGGTCCAATATTATTCTTTGACATACAGCGATCCAATTTTACCACCACTATTTATTAAATGGTGTGTGCTTTCCCCAGTGTATGCTTTTGTAAATTTTGTCAAAGATCAGTTGGCTGTAGGTATGTGGCTTTATTCTTGGGTTCTCTATTCTGTTCCATTGATCTATGTGTCTATTTTTATACAGGCACCATCTTCTTTTGGTTACTATAGCTTTGCAGTATAATTTGAAGTCAGATCATGTGATACCTCCAGCTTTGCTCTTTTTGCTTAGAATTTCTTTGGCAATTTGTTGATTTTTTTGTTGTTGTTTTATATGAATTTTAGGATTTTTTTTTCTAATTCTGCAAAAAATAACATTGGTATTTTGATAGGTATTTAACTGAATTTGTAGATTGCTTTGAGCATTATAGTCATTTTAATGACACTGGATTTTCCAATGCATGAGATGGGTTGGTTTTCCATTTGTTTGTATAATCTCCAATTCTTTTATCAGTATTTGGTAGTTTTCCTTGTAGAGATCTTTTACCTTCTTGGTTAAATATATTCCTAGGTATTTTATTTTTTAATCTATTGTAAATAGGATTGGCTTCTTGATTTGGTTCTCCACTTGGTAATTATTGATGTATAAAAATGCTACTGATTTTAGTACATTGATTTTGTATCCTGAGACATTTCTGAATTCATTTATCAAATCTAGGAGTCTCTTGGAGTAGTTTTAAGGATTTTCTAGGTATAAGATCATATTGTCAGCAAACAGAGATAATCTGACTTCCTCTTTTCCAAGTTGGATGTCTTTTACCTTCTCTTGCCTGATAGCTCCTCTATGACTTCATATAATCTGTTTAATAGAAGTGATGAAAGTGGGCATCCTTGCCTTGTTCCAATTCTTAGGTGGAATGCTTTCAACTTTTCCCTGTACAGTATGATGTTATCTGTAGGTTTGTCATATATGGCTTTTATCATTTTGAGATATGCTCCCTGTATGCCTAGTTTGTGAGGTTTTTATCATGAAAGGATGCTAAATTTTATCAAATAGTTGTTCTGTATCTATTGAGATGATAATATGGTTTTTAATTCTGTTTATATGGTGAATAACATTTATCAATTTGTGTATGTTGAATCATACTTGCATCCTTTGAATAAAACTCAGTTGACCATGGTATGTTATCATTTTGATGTATCGTTGAATTCAGTTTTCTATTATTTTGTTGAAGAAGTTTATATAATGTTCATCAGGGATATTAGTCTATAGTTTTCCCTTTGTGTGTGTGTGTGTGTGTGTGTGTGTGTGTGTGTGTGTGTGTCCTGGCCTGGTTTTGTTATCTGTGTAATACTGGTGTCATAGAATGAGTTAGGAAAGATTCTCTCCTCCTCAATATTTTGGAACAATTTCATTAGAATTGGTATCAGTTTTTCTTTATACATCTGGTGGAATTTGGCTATGAATGTGTCTGGTCCTGGGATTTTTGTTGTTGTTCTTGTTGAAACATATTTTTTTCTTATTAAATTGTTTTACTCATTATTGGTCTGTTTAGGATTTCTATTTTTTGCCTGGTTTAATCTGTAGATAAAACCTGGGAGATTTCTACCTGGTTATATGTTTTCAGGATTTATTGATTTCCTCTAGGTTTTCTAGTTTGTGAGCATAGAGTTGTTCATAGTAGTGCTTAATGGTCTTTATATTTCTCTGGTAGCATTGGTCTCCTTTTTCATTTCTGATTTTATTTGAATCTGCTTTTTTTTTCTTGGCTAGTCTACCTAGCAGTCTATCAATTTTCTTCATATTTTCAAGTACCCAACTTTTTCTTTCATTGATCCTTTGTAACTTTTTGGTCTAAATTTTATTTACTTCTGCTCTAATCATTGTTATTTCTTTTCTTCTGCTAGTTTTGAGTTCGGTTTGTTCTTGTTTTTCTAGTTCCTTAAGATGTATTATTAGGTTGTTAATATATGACCTTTTAATTTTTTTGACATTGACATTTAATGCTATAAAATCCCCTCTTAGCACTGTTTTTGCTATAGTTTAGAGGGTTTGGTATGTTTTGTCCCCATTTTCATCCATTTCAGATTTTTAAAATAATTTCCTCTTAATTTTGTTATTGACCCAAAGATCATTCAGGAGCACGATGTTTTTTGTTTTTCCTGTGTATTTGTATAGTTTTAAGAGTTCCTCCTGGTATTGATTTCTAGTTTTAGTCCATTGTAATTTGAGAAGACGATATGATTTTGATTCTTAAAAATTTCTTGAGATTTATTTTGTCACCTAAATATGATCTATCTTGGAGAATGTTTTATGTAGTAATGAAAATGTATATTCTGTAATAGCTGGGCAGAATTTTCTGTAAATGTCTGTTAAGTGCATTTGGTCTAAGTCCAATTTAAGTCCAGTGTTTCTTTGTTGATTTTCTGTATTGATGATCTGTCTAGTACTGTCAATGGGGGTGTCGAAGTTCTCCATCATTATTGTATTCCTATCTCTTTTCTTACATATAGTAATATTTGTTTTATGAATATGGGTGGTGTGGTGTTGGATATGTATATATTTAGGATTGTTATATCTTCTTGTTGAGTCGACTCTGTTATCATTATATAATAATTTTCTTTGGCTTTTTTTTACTGTTGTTGATTTAAAGCCTGTTTTATCTGATATAAATATAGCTACTTCTACTCTGTTTTGGTTTTTAGTTGTGTGGAATACATTTTTCTATACCTTTGCCTTTTGTCTATAAGTGTCTTTATCAGTAAGGTAAGTTTTTTTGTAAGCAGCATATAGTTGGAGTTCTGTCATGCAGCCGTTTGATTTCTTTCTCTTTGTCATTTCCGTGATTGTTTTATAAGCTGCATGGTTTGGTGGAGTTCTGTTGTGTTGCCATTTTATGTCTTTCTCTTTCTCATTTGTATAAGTGTTTTATAAGACATGTGAGTTCTATATTTTCATTTGTTTTTATGATAGTTGAGTAATGACCTTTCATTCCCATGTTAAGAATTCCTTTGAGCATTTCTTGCAGAGCCAGTCTAGAGAGTTAGGAAATTAGTTACTACAGAAGAGTAGAAAACTAGTATTGACTCTTCTACTCCAAAAGTACCTCAATGGAGGTAGGTGTTGACACATTCATCTTCTTTACTATAAAATTATCTGTGTGATAAGAATGATATAGAGCAAGCTAAAAATTGTGGAGAAAAGGTGAAATAGGTAAATCGGTGAACAGGTAAAACCGAATATTTTAAAGAAACGCAGTTTTTTCTCTTGATAGTGTAAGTTAAAATATAAACAGTAATAAATTAAACTAATTAAAAATTTATTTTTCTCAAAAGTTTTTTATGGTTATTTAGCCCTTTGTAGTTTATACAGCATGAATGTCATCTGCTCTAATTCTTGCAAAATATACTGTACAATAACTGTTGTTATCACCAACATGTCACCAGAGACTAAAATTTCCACAATGTTAAAAGGACTCATCCAAGCTCACACAACAGTTACTGGCAGAAAAATCTCCAGTTCTAAAGATCTGTTATACTTCAGTTTCCTCTATAATAATACCTGAATTCCAGTGATCTTTAGTTTACACATCATTGGCATATATATTGTTTTATCTGATTTTTAAAAATCAAATTATGAGGAAGGTATTGTCTTTACCATTTAAAATTTTTTTGAAATCTGAAGCTTAAAATAGTTATGATTAATGTGAGATCACACAGCTTATACCTGACAGAAGGAGTACTTGAATCCACATCTCCTATCTCTAGTCCAGCTCCCTTTTCACATCCCCTTACTAGTGCTTTATGATGTAGGAATTAAACACTGTGCTTAGAAATTTAAAATTAATTAAAGAAATCTTTTGTATCTCAGGTTCTTCATTTGAAAGACATGGCTGAATTATAACAAAGGAAACTTCAAAAAAAAATAAATGATTATGTTTTAGTTGGTAAAAATGTTTTGTAGAAAAGTTGTTTAATACAGTCCTGGGCATACCACCAACGGCAGAAAAAATACCTACCAAGTTCAGTTTTGAACTTTTCTATTTAAAGTGGTCGTAAAGCATCCATAACACTTTCAATTAGTACTTGGAAATGATGATGTGGAGTTCAAAGAGAGAGGTCTGGGCTGAAGATATATCTTAAGAAATATTATTAATAGATGTTGATTCCCTTTGCGTACCCCAGGTGAGGTCAGGAGAGAAATGAAATCCAAAGCTGTTCCATTCCCTGGAGTGTGAAGTAAAATACTCAGGAAAGTGTATGTGAGAGGAAGTTCATGTCTCTTTATTCAAATCTACCTAGTTTCTGTTTCCAGCTCTGTCACTCCTGAATAAACATCAGTTATTCACTCTCTGAGCCTCACCTTCCCTATATTTAAAATGCAATCATAACACAGAATTTACAAGGCTATGAAAACATTGTGAAGCTTGACAATGTACATGTACAATGCCTGATAGATAAGCTATCACAATAAAAGTCAAAAAAGATAAATTTTCCATTCTCATGCAATTTTTTCAAGTCAATAAAATAGAGAAAGAGAGGGAAACTGGTTAAATGGGTCACAACTGAATATTTGCTTTGCTGTTTAAATATAAGCACTAAAAATCTCACTGACCAGGATGCTGCTTTAAAAGCAAAATATTTTCTTGCACAGGTTTC
The DNA here is from genome assembly GCA_963574635.1 of Cheracebus regulus. Classification (NCBI taxonomy): domain Eukaryota; kingdom Metazoa; phylum Chordata; class Mammalia; order Primates; family Pitheciidae; genus Cheracebus; species Cheracebus regulus. Next base: position 138,195 of record CAUYQU010083171.1, read on the forward strand.
CATTGCATTATGAATAAAAATTCACTGTTTACAAACATATTTAGAGTAAATATTATGCACAATTTAGTTTGTGTTAGCAGCAATGTACAGAGGTTCAACTATAAGTTGCCCTGCCAACAAGAGGGCAGCTATTTCTTCAGTTGTTTCTACAGGGTGGAACAATTCCTTCTTAGGTAATTAATTATGGCTTGTGAGATTAAGGTAATTTGGGCTCCACACCCTTTCTTTGTTGAGTCATATGTCTCATAGTGCTTTTCATTTATTGAGTTCAAGATGTTTATCATGAACTAAAAGCAAAATTGGCTATAACATCATTCCCATGGGAGGCTCATTCAAGTTAATGCATATATAGTCTCTAGTCTTTTGATTTTATTTTTTTGGGGATTTTAGCCTTCTACTTAATCCTTGTTTACAGTTCTTCTCACCCTACACTTACAGATCCTGACATATCAGTTTATCTCTGGAAACATAATCAGTCCCTAATTGTTGCAGAAAGGAACAATTTGAGATTTATTTAGCCTTTGGGGTTACATTTGCCTCCAACTGTCTCTCTTTGACTCTTTCACTACTCAGCAGCCATTAATAATTACTGAAATCACAAATACCAAACATTATGCATTCGTGACTGCATGTAACAGGCACAATAACCCCATAAGGTAACAAGCGGGTAAACTGAAACTCAAATAGTAAATGTCAAACTGACAATTTTCTCCAACTATTGCTGAATACTGGACTCTCAATCTATGTCAGTGAAAGTCACTTTTCACTAGTGTAGCAAAATGAACAAATAAGGCAAATGTAGCAAAAAGATATCATAAAGTTACAGCATTTAAAAAATTATTCTGAGGTTATTTTCTTCCTATGTTGTATATTAAATCCTCTTTTATTTTAAGTGATCATATTTGAACAGGGTCAATTTTTATAAAGTGTCCTATGTTTATTCAACAAAATGGAAAATTGGCACATCTATTTCTGCTTCCAACGATCTTCTGAAATGTTACTACTTCCAGCAATGCAGCAGCCACAATGCAAAACATCAGGAGGTGCCCTTTTATAGGCCTGTGAGTTGGGTAAAGCCCAAACAATACCAAGCAACACTGCAGTGAAATGTATCTCACAGCACAGCCCCTCAGAACATTCCCTTCTCACTTATACCATAATGTTAGCAAAACAAAATAGAAAAATATCAAAATTAGAATATGCCTAACTATAACTGCTTCTCAGCTCTACTAAGGCTTTTAAATCTGAAACATGTCAAGAATTAATACAGGCAGTAAATATTTATAAATACCACAAATATATATGGTATATATATTTATATATATAACCTATATAACCCAAGCATTCTACAAAGTGTTAAACACTTTGCCTATGTTGAACATAGGCATGAAAATTGTTTACCTTTAAGATGTTCACAGTCAAGTGGATAACCTATTGAACTAGAAAAATATACTTTATAACACATAACATGACCCCGCTTAATCTTCAAAACAGCCTTTTGAGGTGGGTATTATTATTCCTATTTTTCAGATAAAGAAAATCTCAGATAAACGATAATATGACCTCCAAGCAAACAAAGGGTAAAACTGGAATTCACACCCAGCTCCTCTGGTGACTTCCCCAGTGTGAGTGTGTGTGACTTTGTATTAGTACAAATTCATGGGTAAAATATGATAAATCCCATAAATCATTGGCTGTTGGAGCAGTTTTAATTCATTTCAGGTGCTTGCTATTCTCCCTGATCCTGGTTCTCTGCCTCTGCCGATTTTCAATAATGGGGGAATCTGGTCATGAGAATGCTATTGTTCTGACCCCCTTACCACCCCACCCCTGCTTCTTTATCTTCCTCCACACTTCTTCCCACCCAAATGATCTCTCTTCAGTACAGTCTTGATGATGGTGCCCAAGCAAAGAAGGTTACTACAGGAGTGTCCAGCATAGTATTTTGGAAGGCATTGCAGTAGAACAGAGAATGATTTGTTGTTGTCCTCGAAAATTTTATCAGTTGACAGAAGGGAAAGCAATTCCAAACCATAAATCAGCTTTCCTTATTCTTCCATCAGACTACTTGAATTTCAATCATTTTGTGCTGAAAAAAAAAAAAAAACTTGAAATAAAAAAAAAAGAAACACTAAGGACAACCCTGTTAAGTTCAGTTTCATTTCTAGGAATATATTTCTATGGCTAGAACTGTGTGCAAGATAAGATACCAAGAAAGAAGAAAATCATGAGCACTAAAATCATGGGTGAAATGAATGACTTTTTTTGATCTCTTTCTCTTGCAAGGCCAGCACGTGTACCATCAACTTCAAGATTTCTGAATCCGTATGTAGTATGTTTCATTGTCGTCGCAGGGGTAGTGATCCTGGCAGTGACCATAGCTCTACTCGTTTACTTTTTAGCTTTTGGTAAGTACCAGAACATTATTACTCTTCAGATTTAATAACTACATACAATATCAGATTTAGTTTGGCATTATTTCATTTATTACTGCTTCTATTACTTAATATAATGTGATTATATATCTTACTTGTAATTCTTCCCTAAATATAATTCATGTCTATATTTTTCCTCAATCAGTATTTTTTCTCTTTCCTATTTTGGCCATTTTTAGTGTCCCAAACATACCTTTTGAGTAAACCAAACATCATTACTCAGAAAGGAATTATTCTATCCAAAGGAAACAAAAACTCTCAATTTTCTGATGCTAAAATTTACACATTTTTTCATTAATACTATTATTTCCTTCATTGATAATCAGATAAAATTATACAAGTGAAATATTGCAATGAACTTTAAATTTCAACACCTAAAATTTGGATGTTCCTAAGTATTTGTCCATTCTTATTAACAAATAATCCTCTGTCTTCCGAAAACAGTGTCTTACAAGCCTAATTGTTATGATGGTCAGCAGATAAAATTTTAGTTGAGAAGTAAAAAGGGGTAAAGCCAAACTTTTTAAAATATTATGTTCTTTAGTTGTCTCTTTTAATTTTTATTATTATATCACTAAAAAATAGACATCATGGACAATAAAAAAATATTTAAAGAATACATATACCATGCTCATTCATAAACAACTTTCCTTAAAAATCTCTGTGAAGGCTCTTTCAGCTGCTTTACCATAGATATGTAAAATGTGTTAAATTTTACTAAATAATATCATACATTAGAATCTTTTCTTCACTTAAAATTCACTTTGAGGTTATTTTTATTTCAAATATAATTCTATTAAATCATTTAAATCATGTGCATGGGTGTACAGGTGTGTACATGGGTATGTGTGAGTGTGAAAAGAAAAAGAGATAGAACATAACTTGTAGTATGTTCAATTGTAAACAGGCAAAAATTCTTAACTATGCAAAGGTTGAAATATTTCCAATGGTGCACTAAAATTACCAACAATAGAAATACCAATAATGATATACAATTATTTCAGCCAAAATCAAATGTAAAGGTTGTGGCTAAATTTTGCTTTTGACTGCATTTTGCTATCAAATCACCTGAATTCACCTATCCCTCATGTGAACTACGGAAGTAGAAAAAAAAGACATGGAGTTTCGGATTAAATGAATCTGAATTCAATGAAAATGAATTTTTACTTTTAATGATGCCTCATTGTCATGCTTAAAAAGTAGGCCCCTTGGTAAGTAATCTGCATACTGTGTTCCAGTGATCACTTGAGGTCCCCAAATGACTTTATCTTCCACTACAAACAACCACCCTTTCCCCAGGATCTCCAACGTTTGCCCCTTACCAAGATATTTGTCTGTGTAAGTAATGCATATTAAGGATCAAAAGAAAGTAGAGATTTTTTTTCTGAGAGAGATTCCATTAGGTTATGAACATTTTCATAATGTTTCTGAGTTGTGTACAGATAGGATTTAGAGATTTTTATATCCACACAACTGAATAGGTCCTCTAGAAGACCCTTGTTGTTATTGTTGCTTTACTGATGCATAACATTTTACATATTTATGGGATACATATGATATTTTGTTACATGTATAGAATGTGTAATGATCAAGCCAGGGTATTTGAGAAATACATCACTTTGGGTTTTTATCATTTCTATGTGTCGGAACAACTCAAGTTCTCTTTTCTAGCTGCTTTGAAAAACACAATATATTGTTAACTGTTGTCACTTTGCTCTGCTGTTAAACAATACAACTTACACTGTTTATCTAACTGTATGTTTATATCTGTTAGCAACCTCTCTTCAATCCCCCTCACACCCCTCTACCTTTCCCAGTCTCTAGTATCTGTCATTATGCTCTCTACACTGATGAGATCAACTTTTTAGCCCCCACATATGAGTTAGAACATATCTATCTTTCTTTTTTATTCTTTTTTTTTTTTTTTTAGTAGTGGAGATGTGGTCACACTTTGCTGCCCAGGCTGGTCTCAAATTCCTGGATTCCAGTGACCTTATCACCTCTGCCTCCCCAAAAACCGGAATTACAGGCATGAGCCACTTTGCCTGGCTAATTTTGTCTTTCTGTGCCTGGCTTATTTCACTTGACACAATGGCATCCAGTTCCATTCATGTTGCTGCAATGGCAGGATTTCATTCTTTTTATGGCCAAATAGTATTCCATTGTGTGTGTGTGTATATATATCATATTTTCTTTATCCATTTTTTGATGGACATGTAGGTTGATTCGACATCTTGGCTATCGTGAACAGTGCTGAGATAAACATACAAGTACAAATATGTCTTTGACATGCTGATTTCTTTTCTTTTGGATAAGTACCCAGTAGCGTGATTGCTGGATCATATGGTAATTGTATTTTAGTTTTATGAGAAATCACCATACCATTTTCCATAATGGCTGCACTAATTTACATTTCCACCAGCAGTATATAATAATTTTTTTCTCTCTCCATTCTCACCAGCATCTGTTATTTTCTGTCTTTTTGGTAATAGTAATCTTAACTAAGGCGAGATGATATCTCTTTGTGGTTTTGATTTACATTTCTCTGATGATTAGTAATGTTGAGCACTTTTCATATACCTGTTGACACTTTGTATGTCTTATTTTGAGAAATGTTTATCATGTTCTTTGCCCACTTCTTAATGGAATTTTTATTTTTTTTAATGTTGGGTTGTTTGAGTCCTTGTATATTCTAGGTATTCGTCTCTTGTCAGAAAAACAGTTGGCAAATATTTTTCCCAATTCAACAGGTTGTCTTTCCATTCTGTTGGTTGTTTCCTTTGCTGTGCAGAAGCTTTCTAGTTTAATTAATTCCCATTTGTCTAGTTTTGTTTTTGTTGTCTGTACTTTTCAGGTCATAGCCATAAGTCATTTCCTCAGACTAAAGACATGAAGTGTTTCCCCTATATTTTTTTCTAATAGTTCTCATAGTTTTAGATCTTACATTGAAGTATTTAATTATCTTGTGTTGATTTTTGTATGTAGTGAGAAATAAGGGTCCAATCTCATTATTCTGCAAATGGACATCCAATTTTCCTAGTACTATTTATTGAAAAGATTGTGCTTTCCTCATTGTATATTCTTAACACCTTTGTTGAAACTCAGTTGGCTGTATATAAATTTCCTTCTGGGCTCTCTATTCTATTTTATTGGTCTATGTGTCTGTTTTTATACTGATACCATGCTGTTTTGGTTGCTATAGCCTTAGAGTATAGTTTGATGTCAGGTAGTGTGGTTTCTCCAGATTTGTTATTTCTTATCAGGTTTGATTTGACTATTTGGGCTCTTTTTTTTTGTTTCATCCAAATTTTAGGATGACTTTTTTTCTATTTCTGTGAAAAATGATGTTGATATTTTGATAGGGATTGCATTGAATGTATAGATTGCTTTGAAGAGTATAGTCATTTAAATGATATCAATTCTTTCAAGCCACAAGCAAGGAATATCTCCATTTGTGTCCTCTTCCATTTCTTTTATAACTGTTTTGTAGTTTTCCTTGTAGAAGATGGAATTGCCTTCTTGGTCTGTTTCTTAGCTATTTCATTGTTGATGTATAGAAATGCTGAAGACTTTTGTAGGTTGATTTTTTATCCTACAACTTTATTGAAATTGTATATCAGATCTAAGAGTTTTTTGGTGGAGTCTTCAGGTTTTTCTGGGTATAAAATTATATAAATTATATAATTATATAAAATTATATAATCTGCAAAAAGCAACAATCTGAATATGTAATTTCTTTTCCAATCTGAATGCCTTTTTATTTCTCTCTCTCATCTGATTGCTCTGTTTAGGACTTCCAGTACTATGTTGAATAAGTGATGAAAGTGGACATCCTTGTCTTGTTTCAGTTCTTAGAGGAAAAGCTTTCAGCTTTTCCCATTTGGTAAAATGTTAGCTGTGGGTTGGTCAGCCTTTATATTGTTGAGGTATGCCTCTTCTATGCCTAGGTTTTTGAGAGTTTTTGTCATGATGGGATATTGAATCTATTGAGATGATCGCATGGTTTTTGTCTTCATTCTGTTGATGTGATGTATTAAGTTTGTTGACTTGCATATGTTGAACCATTCTTGTATCTCTGAGATAAATCCCAGTTGGCTGTGGTATATTATCTTTTTGATATGCTGTTGGATTCAGTTTGATAGTATTTTGTTGAGGATTTTTGCCTCTGTGTTCATCAGTAATACTGACCTGTAGGTTTTTTGTATGTTTTTGTTTTTTTTTTGTTGTTGTTGTTTTTTTCTCAGATGGAGTCTTGCTCTGTTACCCAGGCTGGCATGCAGTGGCACAATCTTGGCTCACTGCAAGCTCCACCTCCTGGGTTAAAGCAATTCTTCTGTCTCAGCCTCCTGAGTAGCTGGGAATACAGATGTCCACGACCACGCCTGGCTAATTTTGCATTTTTAGTAGAGATGAGGTTTCACCATGTTGGCCAGGTGGGTGTCAAACTCCTGACCTCATGATCTACATGCCTTGGCCTCCCAAAGTGCTGGGATTACAGGTGTGAGCCACTACACCTGGTCTGTAGTATTTTTTTATTGTGTCCTTGTCTGATTTTCTATCAGAGTAATACTGGCTTCATAGGATGAGCTGGGGAGAACTCTCCCCTGTTTGATGTTTTTGAATAGTTTAAAGAGAAACTGGTGTTAGTTCTTCTTTAAATGTCTGGTAGAATGGTCCTGGACATTTCTTTACTAGGAGATATTTTATTACTGACTCAGTCTTATAACTTGCCACTGGTCTGTTCTAGTTTTTTAGTTTGCAAGGTTCCTTTTGATGAAAATAATTTACATTGGATTACTAGATTAGATATCTTGTCAGAAGACTTATTTTCTAGCTTACTCCAGAAAAACTAATAGCAAATCACTAACTCCTCTATAAAGATATTATTTGAAATAATTTTCTAAAATTTCATACTTTGCGTTCTTTCTTAATGATAAATGAATTATAGTATATTACAAACATTCATTAATATTTTCTGAATGAATACACCACAAATCTCCCTTAAAATATAGCAAGAATAAAAATTATGTATTTCTGACAATTTTTAATTTCTCATATAACAATTCCACTCTGATTTTTAAACATCTACACCATTCTGGCTTTGCCAATCTTTTTAAAAATTGAAAAAAATAATAATTTTATCATAATTACACTTACATTAAGCATAGAACTTTTTCTTTCTTTCAAAGAAAGCAAATTTTTGTAATTCTATAATATAACCTCCCATAGTCCTGAATAAATTAAAGATTCAACTACTTAGTAAAGTAAGACTGACCCTGTCTTTTAATTTCTTTTCCAGATCAAAAATCTTATTTTTACAGATGCAGTTTTGAACTCCTTAATGTTGAATATAACAGTCAGTTAAATTCACCAGCTACACCAGAATACAGGACTTTGAGTGGAAGAATTGAATCTCTGGTAAGTTAATATTTATCTTTGTTCTTTGTTCCATTATAAAATGAATATAATAATAAACCTAATATTTTGTAAAATATTTTCAGTTGATAGGTGCTCTACATATTTTACTTCCTTGCATGGTGAAACATGTGTTTCTCTCTGCTTTTATCAATTTAGTTTACTAGGGTACTGGTTTTTATTGACATCTTTGTCATGAGTAAAATGTGTTAGAAAGGCCATGAGCAAATATGCATTTTATTTGCTTATGACTTCAAATTCTGAAAGTTTTTTGTTTGTGTAACTAAGCACTGACATTGTCTTTTTAAATTCTTTTCATTTTGCCCTCTTCCCTCTTCCTTATTCAACTAAAGATACGAGGCAGGAGGTGTTAAAAGATGGATTTACTATATCAGTAATAACAGTTTGGACAACATTACACCTTGGTTCAATGATAGACATAGAAGTCTGAACAGAAATATGCAAAGCAATTTTGGGCTCTAACTTGAAGAGGCCCTCTGGCTACCTGCCACGAAACCTCACAAGCGAACTTTTAACATTCATGTATCACCACACACCAGGGCCTGCCCTTTAGCTTTGCAGAGTCACAGCTGACCAGTCTCAGTGTCACTCACTTACCCTTGCCTTTTCAAAAAATGTCCTAAGGATATAAAGGAATTCAATGGCTCTAAAATTTTAGCATGTAACCAAGTCACCTGGCAGGGTTGGCTTTGGTGAGCTCAAGATAAAGTTTTATCAGCATTTCTGCATTTTCTAGAATATTCCTTAATCCAGGTTTTTAATCCCTTGGTGCTTTCTGAACCACTGCAATGAGCTTCTAACTGTTCTCACTGTGTGCAGGCTCTTTTCTTTCTAATCTAATTTACACGCTTCTGAACACAAATCTCTCACAGCCTGTTTCCTTCATGTTACCTCCAGCTTAAGACTTTTTGCCTACAAAGTATAATTCAAACTTGTTAGCTAAGCACCTTCTCATGTCTATGCTTTCGCTCATATTTCAGTCATTGTGTGTCCTATTTATTCTTATAGCCAACCTGAAAAACCATCTTTTATAAGAAACTCCCTCTGATCTGTATGATTGGATCTAATTAATCCTCCTTCCACGTCACCTCACCACAAAATCATATCTATGTTGATCTCATGCCACATACCTCTATATATTTTATATTATATTATAAATATCTGCAGGCTGGTTTAATTTTTCATGTTAGCCTGAGCTCCATGAGGACAGCTCCATATCCATTCCATTTTTGTATATCCGCAACATTTGGCAGGACTGATACTTAAGTCTGGTTCCTGCCCTAGATTCTCCTCCCAAATCATTCTGATTCAACTGTTTATTCTCATCTCATTAAACATTTAAATGATATATCTGACTTCCCTTGCTTTAGTCTGTGCTTACCCTGCAGTCTTCTTATAACTTGGTTTTCAATGATGCTTGCTTCTAGAGAAAAAATGTGTTAAATAAGCTTATGATTCAGTCCTCCAGCTGTGATGGTTCTCATTGAAGATTAACTTAGTGGTTTTTGAAGTATGGTCTCTAGCATCACCTAGAAATTGTTAGAAATGCAAATTCTTGGGTTTACCAAGGCCTACTAAATCAGAAATCTGATGTTGGGGCCTAGAAATCTGTGTTTTAATGAGCCTGCCAGTGCAGCCTGGTCCTTTTGCTCCTTGGAGCCCCACTCAAAGCTTTCAGTGCTCATCTCCCACCAATGACAGGCTCCTCTATTGAAACCGCAGGAGGGTTTCCAATTCTAACTACATTTTAGTTTGCTTCCTAGGACTATCCAGGCACCAAGTATTACAGGTTAGGTTCCCTGAGACTTGCATGCAGGGAGTGTCTCTTTCAACCAATACCTTCAGGAAGAGAAGGAAGCAGCATTGGGCAGAGACAGAGTCAAACTGCAGCTGTTGCCACAGAAGACTGAAGGGAGCCTGAGGCAGGGGGCAGAAGGTGGGCCCTAAGCATCCATCCTCCACCACTGGGTAGGAGTTGCCCCACCTCCTTGTTGGTGTGAGTGGTGGTAGAGTCCAAAGGTGGGCGGGAGTGCAGCAGAGCAGCACCCACAAGGGCCAAACCAGAGACACACCAGGCACTAGGAGTGCTGCCAGGGAATAGACAGGAAAGGATGGGTTTAAGGTAGGAGCCACAGAACTTGGCAATGGACTAGAAGACAGGATGAGAGGTGACAGGTTAACACTGACACAGAAATGTCTAACTTGGGTAGATGGTGGTGCCATTGGCTAGAAGAGGAAACCAAAATGAAAGCAGGTTGTTCAGGAAGACAAAAGTTCACTGTGGACATCTCAGCAGAGTGATTCAGTGGGCAAAGGAATGGATGCCTAAACCACCTCAGAGAACGATCTAGGCTGGAGCCAGCAATAAAGACACAAAATGAACAATCTCTAACGAACCGCTCCTCAGCCATGTCCCCAGCCCACCCACTTCAGATTTATAGTCTAGGCAAGGCTAGGAGGTGCTCCTCCCTCAGTGGAGGACAGCAAATCACCAGTGGCTCTGGGAAGGTGAGATCTTTAGATATTTTTTGTCCTAGCATCTCTCTGCAGAGCTGTCTCTCTGCCATTTCTTACCTTTACACACAAGTGCAGTCCAGAATTGGGAGATGGGTGAAATTTATTATTCCTAGAGATCAGGATCTCCAGTTGTTTGGGAGTGTATTTTCTGAACCACTTGTTGGTTTAACTAATGCAGCTTTATTGATGCCACTTATCTTGAATCAGTGACTCTGGACCCGCTACCTAAGTGAATATGCAGAGAGGATGGAATGGCTGCAGTAGATCTCCATTAAAACCAGTGCATCTTCCCAGACACAAACGATAGAAGGGAACAGAGTCAATGCCAGGACAGCACCAGCTCCCTCTGCAGGACATTTCCAAAGCCCTCAGCCTGTGTGTAAATGTTTGCTCTGGGGCAGCAGAAATGGCCCTGGGCAAGTAGTCAAAGGCCTGGTTTAATTTCCTCCACTTCCAGGCAAGTCACTTGAAGGGTCACAGGCTTTTTCTTTACCTGCCACATGGGTACAGTAAGATCTACTGAGCTGTAAATAATGAATGAGTGTGTGTGCAGCCATCTGTAAGTTGTAAAGTACTACAAAATGGTGAAACTTTAGGGTTTGGGCTTTTTAAGGCTGAATGCTAAAAATATCAGGCACGGTGGAGAAAGGGAGTGAAATATAAGACTGATTCACTGGGATTTAAAGACTAATAAAGGCACACATGCAAGTGCACACACACATACCGACACTGCACAAGTCCCCTTGGAGGCAGATCCTAACCATGCAGACCTGGGGCTCCGCCTCTCCAAGTGCACAGAAACCCTTCTCTTCTGGAGTGTCACCCCACCAGAGCTGGCACTGAGCCCCTGCTGCTGCACTTCCCTGGGGTGTCAGCTTCTGGCAGGGGCCTTCCTCCTTCTGCAGGAGCCTTAGCCTCCCTGGGACTTCCTTCCACCCCCAGGAGTTTATATCTATTCCTAACTCAGGACCTTTTTTTTCCCCACGAAAAGTTTATTGTCAGTTGCTGTCTTCATCTGTTCAGGCTGCTGCAACAAAATACCATAGATTGGTGGCATGTGAAAAACAGAAATTTAGAGAAGTCTAAATTTCATATAGATAATCTGCTGGTAATGCACCAGCAGATTTGGTATCTGAGAGGCCACCTTCTAAACATCTATTTAACACGCTATTAAACACTACGTGTGTTAAATAGTGCAGTTGATTTGTCATGTCACCTTTATCATACAGTAAAATTTTCCTTGTCTTTTTTTCTGTACTCTAATCTCTTTCTGTAATTAATCTTTGCCTGCACCAGTACCAGGATATTTAGAGTACTGTGGCTTGACAATATATTTAGTATTTCAAGATTTCCTCAAAATTCTTCTGATATGACTTCCCTAGTTAATCTTACATATGTATCCTTTTGTAGAAAGAGTTTGAACATTTAAAATGTTATATAAATAGTACTCTAATATAGTGCTTTATAGTTTACAAAGTATTTTGACATATATTGTCTAATCTTTTTTTCACAACAGCCATAAAAGTTAACAAATCATGTGTATAGACTGGTAAGTAAAGACTGTGAGATTAAGAAAAACATCAAAGGCCATTGAGCTGGAAAGTGGTATAACCAGAATTCAAATCAGGGTCTCTTGACTCAAAATCCAAGGATCATACCATTTTTCATGATAACATGAGTAATATTTTTATCCTTATCCCAAAGACACTGTGATAACACTGAATGAGCATTGGAATAGCCTCAGAATCTTCTATTTTATTTAGCAATTCACTTGTCATTCATAAGTAAAATAACATAATTGGACTAGATAATTTGCATAGTACATTCTTATGCAAAAAGTCTGTGATTGTGTGATTTTAATGAGAGATACCCATGCCACTCATTCACCTCTTTTTTTCAGGCTTCCTCACTGGTCATTACTTCTCTGTGTTCTTTACAGGCTCACCCTCTTCTACACTGCCATTAAATGTTGAAATTCTTCAAGGCTTTGGCTTATGCCCACCTCTCCTATGACTCCATACATGCTCATTACTTCAACCTCTACTTATACACCAATGATTCACTATATTTCCAGCCCAGGATGTTCTTCTGCACTCTAGTTACCAGCTCAAAATCCTTACATGGCTCTTTCAACTCAAATATATTATCTCTCAAAATCAAGCTCATGATATTCCCACACCATCCTAGCTTTCTACCAACAATACCTATCCCTATTAATAAGAATACCATTTATTAACTATCCAAATCAGAAACCTATAATTCATCCTTAAAATTATACGATCATTCCAAATATCCAATCCATTGCCAGCCGCTTGTTCATTTTATCCCCTGTATTTCCTTCAAATTTATTCACCTCTCTCCATATTCATTGCTGCCATGACTATCCAAGCCATAGCCTCTACCCCAGGGTATGAAAATAGCAACAAAATTAATCTGTTCATTTGCATTATTTTTCTCTAAAACTGATTATCTATATGCAGCAAGAGAGATTGTTCTCATATTGCAAATCTGACTATATTATCCTTTTGTTTAAAACACTTTTGTGGCTTCCCAGTGTTTATGATAAAAGCTAAATGCTTCCAGTGCAAAGACTGGCATGCTGTGGACTTTCCTGTTACCCTAGCCTGCTTGCTCTCCATAGCGCAGTTGCGCTGACCTTCTTTCATTACTTAAGCACAACCTGTTTCTTCCCACCTCAGAGCTGTGCATGTGCCATTCATTCCACCAAGGATTTGTTTCCTTCCTCTTTAACCAGCTAAGTCTGATTCTTCCTGAAAAATCTCAGCTCAATAAACATTTCCTTTGAGAAATCTCTATAATATCATTAATGGGCTCACGTCCCTCTACTGTATTGTTGCAGTTTTCACAGTTATAGTTTTACTTAATTGTGAAAAATGATTTGATTAGTTCCCATTTCCCTCCATTAGATGTAAGCTCATGATGGCCAGATTACTGTTTTCTATCCATTGTTGTATTCCAATACCTGACAGAAAGCGGGGTGGCACACAAGAGATGCTCAAAAACAGTTGCTGAATAAGTAAATGAATGAAGCCATTTAGAAATAAGTACATGTATCAAAACTATGAATGCATTCTACTTAAAGGGTTTTCTCCAAATAAAACAGAAGACTTCAATCAGGATTCATACCTGGGATCAACTGAGTCATTAAAACTCTCCTTTGCCATCAGGAGTAACATTGCAACAAACACACACAACGTTTTCCTTCAAGATCTGTGTATCAGAAAATTACTTTTTAAGGCCAGGTATGGTGGCTCAAGCCTGTAATCCCAGCACTTTGGGAGGCCAAGGTGGGCGGATCACCTGAGGTCAGGAGTTCAAGAACAGCCTGGCCAACATGGTGAAACCCCATCTCTACAAAAATTAACTAGACATGATGGTGGATGTCTATAATCCCAGCTACTTGGGAGGCTGAGGCAAGAGAATTGCTTGAACCCAGGAGGCGGAGGTTGCAGTGAGCCAAGATCATCCATTGCACTCCAGCCTGGGTGACAGAGCAGACTCCGTCTCAAAAAAAAAAAATTCACTTCTTAGATAAAATTCATGCTATAGAGAGAAGACTGAAAATATGTTTAGCAATATGTCCATCATTAGGTGATTGGGTTTTCTTTTGTTTTGTCTTGCTGCAAATCATATAAAGTATGTTATCTGTAAAAGTTCTCCGACATGAACACAAAAATTTGGGAGAAAAAATTAACTATAATGTTTAATAGATTTTGTACACATTTCTTTAAAAAATATATAAAACACAACATCTTTCAATTGGTTTGCAAGGACAACCAATTGACATCATGGAAAATGGAAATAAATTTGCTTAATTTTAACAAATATTTGCATGATGAGTGAGACTGACAACTTAGTGTCATGAAATAATGAATTCTGCCAATGATAAACTTTATGCATATGGGGCCAGGCAATTATGTGGAAACTTTTTCAGTTCTTAAAATCAAGTATTGAAATTAAACTTAGAATCAGTTCTTTGAACCATTTTATGGCAATGTTCAAAAATTATAAATTCTATCCAGTCATACTGTAATACCAAAAATATTATTATTGAAAAATAAAATACCTAAGTATTTATTTTATAGCTCAGTCTTTTTAATTTCTAATTTTATAAATATTTTATAATATGTATCTTGTGAATAGCACAGTATTATTACATGCATATAATTTATAATTAGCCAGATGTGGTGGTGGGTACCTATAGTCTCAGCTACTCAGGGGGCAGAGGCAGGAGTATTGCTTGAACCTGGACAATATGGTGAGACTCAATTTCTAAAAAAATTAAAAAAGAAATTACCAACTGATGCTAAAAAAAAGTCTCTGATGCTTAGGTATGAATCAGAAAGAAATAACAAAAAAAGAAAAAAAAACTGCCCTTTGCTTTCTTCTCCTGTGCTCTTCAAGTTTTCCATTGCTACTCATTTTAGTCCAGTTTAATTGGGTTTCATCCAATAAAAAGCAATTTTTGGGGATCACACATTTTGAGTTGTGTCAGTGGACTTGCCTCATGCTGGCATAACTCCTGCCCCAAGCCCTTAGTAACAGCCACCAAGTCATATAACATAACCCCTCAGAGTAAAACATTTGATGTGTTTTAAATGATTTCTAGCAAAAACACATGCTGTCCAGCATCATCTCTGTGTAACAGACGCAGGAATGAATAGGCACTGCATCGAAAGCTTGTAGAACCTGCCCAAATCAACCCATGTGTTTTGCGATGGAATTCGGTGGAACTAAAGTGAAAATTTAGTTTTCTACTCTTCATTAACATGTCTCAGTTGCAAGGTTGAGAGGAAGGAGAAGAAGAACTGTAATTACAGAGTTTCCCCCATTTTCTTTCTACAGATTACTAAAACATTCAAAGAATCAAATTTAAGAAATCAGTTCATCAGAGCTCATGTTGTCAAACTGAGGTGAGTGGAACTATATAAAAAATATTTAAGTATAGACACAATGTGGCATATTTGATTTTTTTTGTCACAGAATGAACAGTAAATTGTATGTTCAGATAAGTTGTTGCAATCTTATGAAAACAGTATTTTAGTCAGCTTAAAAAACAATACCAAAAAAGTCAAACATACGATCTATTTAGCTACTAATGTAAATAACCATATTACATCTATTCTTAGTGGGAGGAGGAAGAAAGGGTGGAGAAAGAGTTTGGGGTGAAGGTACAGTAACAAGGCCAGCCTATTGTAAAGCTCCAGTGGATATCACTCACAGTGCAATTTATGTAAACAGTCCCTCCTTGAGTTGTACAATGCTGTGGTTTGGGTGTATACGTCCAAGATAAAAACACCATGACCAACATCAAAAATGGCTTTTTTTTTAAATCTGCCCAATGTGCTATAATAAAAGGGTATTATGGCCATATCCAAGGCATGTCTATCATGAATTAGTACTAGGAGGAGTAGCAGCATGCATGCTAGTTATTTGCCGTTCCTGCCTTAGTTAAATATGATGCAATGAAACCAGGCTTTCCATCTGAAATAGTCACCTTAACTGACTCTCTTTCAAATGTCTCAAATGACCACATTGCTCTATCCTTCAAGTAATTTGCAAAAGTTCTTTGGTAGAAGAGGAATTATACTAATTCCTTCTCCAATACTAGCATCACAAGAAAATTAATTCTTATTCTCTGGAGAGTCACCTAGTAAGTATCCAGAGCACAGAGGCCTGGTCAGTTAAGTTTTGAAGAGCTAAAGGGATAAGAAGAGTCCACGAGAAGGGTATTTTCCAAAACAACTTTCAGTCGATTCAGTGCACATTCACTTAGTACTTTCCTGTGAGTATCTATATCAGCCACTAATGCTCAAAAGTGAGTAAGCCCTGAAAACCTGTAGGACTACGTGAGCCTTCTGCAATTTCTCTCTTTTGTCCACTTCCCACTTATCACTCAGTCCTCTGCAACCTGGCTTCAATATCAACCTGGCTTCAAATATATTGTGATATATTTACATCACAATATAAACTGCTCTTGTCAATTCATCCATGACATCCACATAACAAAATCCAAAGAAAGAACATCAGTCCTATTCTTGGACCCCTCAAGAGTATTTGGTACTGTTGGCCTGTCATTCCTTAAAATAGGACTATCCCTTGGTTTGTATGGCCTTGTACACCCTGATTCTCCCCTTACCTCCCTAGCTACTCCTTCTTGATTTCCTTTACTAGCTCCTACTTCTCTATTCCTCAAATGTTGCTGAACAGCGGGCTGTGCTTTAGGCCTCTCATCTTCTCAGGTCACACTCTTTCTCATTGGCCTTCACTGCCACCCATATGCTGAGTCCTCTCAAAGTTGTAACTCTAGGCCAGTCCTCTTTTGTCTCTAGACATGAATATATGCAGCCATCTACCTGATACCATCGCATGGATAATTCTCATGATCTCTTCCAGTATAACTGCTTCTTTATTTTTGGGGGGCTCCTTTTTAGCATTGCTTTAGGTATACATGGAACTTTATCATGTCTCTCAATCTCTATTTTATCTTTTATCTGTGTTAGATTCTGTATAATTTCTTCATCTCTTTTAGATAACTAATTTCCCTTCAGCTTTGACTTGTATTCTGTGTAACCCATTATTGCATTTTCAATTTCAATGAGTATGTTTTCCTATCTGCAAATTCTATTTTTTTCTTTTGAGAATCTGCCTGGCCTTTTAAATTAATTATTTTAATTCTTGTGGGTACACAGTAGTTGTATGTATCTATGGGGTACATGAGATGTTTTGATACAAGTATACAATGCATAATTATCTCATTGTGTAAAATGGAGTATCCATTCCCTCAGACAGTCCTTTATCCTTTGTGTTACAAGCAGTCCAATTATATTCTTTTAGTTATTTTTAAAAGTACAATTAAGTTATCATTGACCATAGTCACTCTGTTGTGCTATCAAATACTAGGTGATCTTTTAAAAATAATGTTTTCTGGCCGGGTGTGGTGGCTGACACCTGTAATCCCAGCACTTTGGGAGGCCAAGGCAGGCGGGTCACGAGGTCAAGAGATTGAGACCATCCTGGCCAACATGGTGAAACTCCATCTCTACTAAAACAAAAAATTAGATGTGTGTGGTGGTGCAGGCCTGTAGTCCCAACTTCCAGGGAGGCTGAGGCAGGAGAAGTGCTTGAACCCAGGAAGCAGAGGTTGCAGTGAGCCGAGATTGTGCCACTGCACTTCAGCCTGGCACCTGGCGACAGAGTGAGACACTGTCTCAAATAAATAAATAAATAAATAAATAAACAATGTTTTCTACTTAATCTCATTTCTATGATTGCCTTTTTATGTCATTTATTACTTCAAATATACTTACTTGTTTGTTAATTCTATCATGTGAAATTTTTGAGAATGATCTTTTTGTTACTTTGATTCTATGTTGGTATGGTTTGGTTGTGCCCCCACCAAAATCTCATCTTGAATTCTGGTTCCCAAAATCCACACATGTCATGAGAGGGGCCTTGTGAGAGGTGATTAGATTCTAGGGGCTTTCCCCCCTTCGCTCTGTTCTTCTTTTTCCTGCCACCATGTAAGAAAGATGTGTTTGCTTCCCCTCTGCCATGATGATATATTTCCTGAGGCCTCCCCAGCCATGCGGACCGCTTTTGTTTATGAATTACCTGGTCTCGCACAATTCTTTAAATCGCTTTGAGAATGAACTAATACATACCTCATGATGTATTGTCTACCATTGAAATTGTATGCTTACATTTAATATCATTTGGGACCCTGTACAACCTAGACTTAACACGTCTACCTCCAGAGCAGTTGCATCTGTCAGACATTCTAGAAGAATCAGCAGCACATGGAATTTTTTTTGTTGTTATTATTTCCTTAGTTTAAAGGTTCTGAGGGTATTCAGGTAGTATTAATGAAGATTCAGACTTCATACAGCTAGGCCCATGATTCTGAATTCTTAGGTGATACTTCTTCTTCTTAATTTAAAGCTGGATCTTGGAAACAGATAAATTTATTTTTTATGAGTTGACGAGCATATTTTTTTCATTCTAGTTCATGCTGTTATTGGGGTTTAGTTCTTTGAGACTCCGGGCCTTATTCTAAAACCTCAAGTTCAGCTTCCAATTTTGCATTAGCCCAAGGTCCCATCTCCAGTCTCTATGTAAATGCTAAACGTAAGGCTGTGGAATAGTCTAGTCTTACCACATACTATTCACATTCTTCTTTATTTTTGGTCTTCCAGGATTCTCCTTACTTTTTTATGAGTCCAGCTTTGCATTTGAAATGGAATTTATTGTATATTATCTAGCATTTCTTCTTGTTTTATATGGAAAATGTTTTCTAAAATTATTTAGGCTTTCATGTTGCTAGATATGGAAGTTGTAATTATTTGTTCAGTGCCTATTTTTGTATCTAAACTGCCAGACCCATATGGCAACTCTGAATCTTAGTCACAGCTAATTTCTGAAGCTTATAATAGTGCCTAGCACAAGAAGGTGCTTATCTAAAATGTTTTAAAATAAATATTAAATTGTTTTCTGGAATGAATATTAAGTTAGAGCTGGTCATTAAGGTGAGAGCAAAAAGCCAAGAGGGAATATGAGAGCCTCAAAACCAAATATGTTTAAAGTACTTTTTCAGAAAAGAAGACAGCCAATGTCAGCTGGAGGAAGTGGTTTATGAGGTAATTTTCATGGAAGAAAATGGGAATTACTGAGGTTTTAGATAATCAGAATATTTAATCAAGTCATCAGGGTTTATTATGACAAATATTTATGATTAATTAAAATGAGTGATGAAATCTTAATACACGACAAAAGCTAAAATTTGCTGTTGTAGCCAGATGAATAGTCTAGGTACCAAGAAATTAAGTTGAATCTCTAACTCACATAAATTTAGAACCTCATCACTTTATGAATTTGTTTAAGATTATTTTTAATAACTGGTGAAGTCTAAGAATAGCTAATATTTATAGCACACTTACTGTATGGTATTCATTCTTCTTTTAAGTTTTGCATATAGTAATTCATCTAGTCTTTATAACAACCCATTTTACATGTGAAGAGACTTAGATACAGAAACATTAAGAAACTTACGTAAGTTATCCAAAGTTACACTGTAAAACTCTGGCATTATAACTTCAAAATCAGTTGTACTATAGTGAGTACAGTGTTCTGTGCGTTGCAATCAAATTTGTGAGATAGCATCGTGATATAATATTATGTATGCAACACTATTACAGAGATCTGTCTAAAGTTAAATTCTGCAAATAAAATATTTAAAAAGGTTTGATCAAGAAGAGTATATAAATAGGATGGTGAAAATTTGTCATGTTATTCATTTTTTAAAATATCTTTACGATTTACAGGCAAGATGGTAGTGGTGTGAAAGCAGATGTTGTCATGAAATTTCGATTCACTAGAAATTACAATGGAGCATCACTGAAAAGCAGAATTCAGTCTGTTTTACGACAAATGCTGAATAACTCTGGAAACTTGGAAATAAACCCTTCAACTGATATAACAGGTAAGTATAATTTTTCATAAACAATTTTATTTCAATAGATCCCTCAAGTTTACCAATTCAAATTCACATTTTAATTGAGAGGCTGCCTTTTCTTTCTTTGAAACTAAGCTATGAAAACAGTCCATTAAAAAGCTAAATATAACATATAACTCTCTAATGTAAAGCATTCTAAGATTTAAGGAATCATTTGGAATTTATATAGTAAATTTTATTTGCTAAAAATTTTCATTAATTTTCCCTCCAACAAGTGATGTTACTGTCAGATGTCACTTGTGGATATGCCATAGGAAGGGTACATAGATGCTCAAAGACAAGGAAAAATTTAATTAATGATCCCTCTCAGAGGCTTCTTCACTTTTCTTTGTAACATTTATCACAATTGAAATTACAAATTTATGTGTGTAATTTTTGTATTGTTTGGCTTCATCCTAAACTGTAATCTTCCTAAAAGCAAGAATCAGTCCACTTTCTTCATCCTACTATCCTCCTGTCACCCAGTCTCCATCATATAACACATATTCAATAAATAATTCTTGTATGACTGAAAGAGAAAAATATATGCATAGAATTTAAGGACATTTCTCCAAGTTTGTCATGTTCTGCTAGTTTAATAAGCCATGCTTTGTTCACGATGAGCTCAGGATTAAAAGGATTTTGATGACTGCCACACTAGACTGGTAGGTACCAGTTATAGATGCACTATTAAATATTGAAATGCTTTGTTATTTGTTGGTAAATAATTACTGCATTAGGCCCACAAAGTTGTCTTCCAAGATGCTTCAAATTCAGCCACCCCACCCCCCGGCAGCTAAAGAATTATGCTTAGCAAAGCAAGGAACTCTAAGACACTGCTCCAACTTCATGAACTGATTGCATCTTTTATGACTAGCCAATGCTCACACACTGCAGTTTGTCAGGTAGTTGAATATTACCTCTGCTTCCACACATTAAGGAATTTTCCCAAAAGCCCTTCTCAAGTATTTATTTGTTTAGCGTTATACTAGACAATGTGGTGATACAATGGTAATATCATAGCAGTTTCCACCTTCAGAGTTCATAATTTAGTTGAAGGGAAAGATTTTCCAACACAAGAGTGTTGAAATCAAGATAGAATATGATCAAATGCCCAGTGTGAAGCCCAGGCAGTGATGGCTGCAGGAATCCAGGAAAGAAAGAGATCAGCTTGCTTGGGATATCTAGCAAAAGCTTCCTGAAGGAGAATGGACTTTGAAATATGGGTAGAATTTCCATATTTTAAGATGAGAGAAAGAAATTTTCCAGAAATAGAAAGCATGAAATTAGGAAAATAAGTCTATACCGGATGCTTTGACAGGACAATGAAGAAAGGGGCCTGCTAGAATGATTGATTAGTGTTCATCATTCACATAATCATCATCAAAACACTTATTTAATGAGCACTTACTATTTTTTAGGCATGGCTTTAATGCCTTATATGAATTTTTTTCTTGATTAATCTTTACAACCATATCCCATAGATAGTTTTATTGTCCCTCTTAGAAAAGATAAATTGCCCAGGCTGACATGATCAGCATGTGGGGCAGTTAGGATTTAAACTTTCAGTCTGTCTTGTTCAAAAAATTAAGAATGTCCAGCTTTTTAAAATTTTCTGTCTCCAAAAGTATGATTTGTTTCTACTGATGCTTGCAAAACAAATGTGATACTCAAACCTTGTGAAACTTTTAGTGGGAAATAACTTTGCATAAATTGTTTTGAGAGACTATGAAAACCTGTCTTGAGAAGTTTTAATTTATCTTGCAGGAAATAAAAAAAGACTAATTTCTCAATTAAAAATTTCAATCAAGGAAGGATACGATTTAACATAATATTTTTTTAAAAAAAATCAGTCTGGTAAGGTAAAGGTGGATAAACTGAAAAGGAGCAAAAGTGGTGGCAAGGAATTCAGTTAGAAAGTTATTATAACTATACTGATGTAAAATGATGAAAACATGAACTAAAGTAGTAGCAAAAGGAATGAGGAGGATGGGGCTAATTCAAAAGATAGAAGACAGAGGTATAGAACCTGGAGATTATAAGATGTGGAAATGATGAGAAAGGAGGAATCTGAGACGATTTCAGATTTCTAGATGGAAGTGCTGTCATTTTACTAAAGGGAAGTAAAAGTAGCAAATTTTGAATAAAATCAGATCACATTGAGTTTGAGATGGCTGTTGGACATGCAGAGAAAACTGTCTTGTATGCAGATCTTAAATTGAAATAGACAGACCCTCACTGTCTGATACTGACATATTTTCCTTTCCAGGCTCACCCTCCATTTCCCTAAACACAACACACACACTAGCTCTCCTTACTTTATTGCTCCACAAACGTCTCACACCTCCAAGCATTTGTGTCCACTGTATCTTCCAACTGGAATCTCTTTTCTCCTCTTGTGTGCCTGAAAAATTCCTTTCAGATCTTCAAAATACAGTGCAAATGCTACTTCTTCTAGCTCAAATGTTATCTCCTCCATATAATTTACATTACTTACTCCATTTTTTCTTCTCTACTTGGCACTTACATTTATTTGAATGATTACTTGATTAATATCTATCTGTAAATTATGTGAGGGCAGGTCCTTTACATTTTACTCACAGTTAAATCTGCAGCTCTTATTATAGAATGGTATCATTAGAGTAATATACATATATCTGAGTACATGATAAATTAAATTCCCTTATAGCATTTATCACATTGCATCTCAATGACTTGCTTATGTTTCTGTTTTCTCATCTAAATTGAAAAACTTGAAAGAAGAGATAGTTACTAAGTATTTAATGAGAAATTAAAGTGCAAACTTTAATATGCATAGCAACAAATTGGAAAAGGTTGTAAACAAAGAGATTTGTAGGGCCGATGAGTTAGAGATTGTTTCAGCAGATCTGAAATGGAGCCTAGGAATCTGCATTTTAGAGAATCCTCCACCCCCCAAGTAATTCTGCTTCTTGTTGTCTGATAACTGAACTTTAAGAAATCATGGTGAAATGATATACAGCCTTTATTGTATTTATTTTACTCTCTTTCTTTTTTTTAATACTAGCAATTACTAGTGAGGCTACAGCAGATCTAGTTATTAGAGGTAAGTTTTTAAATTATGTTTTAATTATAGTTTGCCAAAATATAAAGAGTAAAAGCACAAGTCTTTTGTGTACTTTTGGCCAAAGCAGCACTTATCAAGTTGACATCTTTGTTCTTAGTTCACTCAGGTGGACTTTTATTAAAACAAGACAGTGCTGATCCCAAGTGGTCCATGGAGTGGATTTTAGGTTTCCCTTTTTCATTTCGAAAAAGGAAGAAGTTGCAGCAGAGTAATACCCACTCTGTACTCAGAATTGGCCTTATGAAAATTTCCTTTGTAGCTTTGAGAAGCTTTTACTGCCCTGTTTCTGAGGTGGTATTTCTGTAGACTTACAAATTATGTTTGATGACACCATTTATTTAGCTTCTCCTAACCACCAGAGTAGCTTGCTTTGTTGTGGATTCAGGTTAATCACGAAGTATAACAAAAAGAATTATCAAAAGTCTTCTCAGCTTTGGGTCTATAACCTGAAGGAAAAGTCACTACTTTTCAACATTATCCTATGTATTCCCATGCTAGGATAGCAGAAATGCAATCCCTGAAAAACAGCAACTTACTTCTCTGGCCAAAAGAATGTTGTTAAAAATTAGTCCAATGTACCTGGTAGCTGGCCTATCTCAGGCACTTAAGTGATTTTACAAAGTGATGCTAGTCTTATGGGTGTTTTTCAGTTTCACTACATATTTAATTCATGCTTATTATTTATGAAAGCGTGATTAGTAATTTACTAGGGTATTTTTGAGATCCCACAAAAGAACATAAATATATCTTAATGGAAACCTGTTCCTCCTTTATCCAGGAAATTTCCTAGGGAAAAAAAAAAAAGGCTTTGAGTGGTTGTGCTATTAAAGCAGGGCACTACTTAAAAGCCAGCCCAGCAATAGTTGTGTGATTTATCTTTAGTTTCTTAGTAATAGATCACACAAGATAAGAAAATCATGGGAATGGGAGTTGAGAGGAATTAGGTAATCAGCCTACTCCAGCCCATTTTGGCTCTGGCAAGCAGAGTGCTCATGGACTCTCTGAAGACATTTAAATAAACTTTATCTTGATAATAGAAACCTTCTGTCACCCTCAAGAATATTCTGTGGACCTATAGCAACTCCTTTTTGAGGGCATGTTTGGTAATACAGCATCAGTCTTGGAGGTGGACTGGATTCTACAAGATGAACTGCAGTACCACTAAGGAATCTTTTGGATGAGACCCATTTACCTCCAACTTCAATGTGTGCATGAACTTCACATCAAAATGCAGCTTTAGATTTGTCCCATGGTGTGGGTCTGCAAATCAGCACTTCTAGTAAGTTTCCAGGGGATGTCCATGCTGCAGGCCTACAGACCACATTGTGCATAGCAAGACTATTGAGAAAAAGGAAATTTTCCAGGAGTCTGTGGCCTGAGCTGGTACATCCAATATTGGCCTATCTTAACTTCAACTCATGGGGAATTGCAGAGAACTCTGAAGCTGTTCAGAATTTGAAGCCCATATGCCAACTAAATTCAGAAATATTCTCTAAAATGCCATCTATAGGCAATAGCAGTCACATATGAAGTGTGAAAATATGTTGATCATACTTTTTGGAAAGTCCAGCGTGTCCTGAGGAAGAATGTATAAGGCATAAAAGTCATAAATTATGGAAAAACTCCACAGCTTATTCCAAATGTAAAGGAATCATGATCTTTCTAGCACATTAATGCCCTTTTCTCATTAGAATGTGGGGCCGGTCCAGACCTAGTAACATTGTCTGAGCAGAGAATCCTTGGAGGCACTGAGGCTCAGGAGGGAGGCTGGCCATGGCAAGTCAGTCTACGGCTCAATAATGCCCATCACTGTGGAGGCAGCCTGATCAGTAACATGTGGATCCTGACAGCAGCTCACTGCTTCAGAAGGTGAGGCCACCGCTACTTACCCTTCTGGGAACAACTAGAATAGACAGGTCATGAAGCCTCCACCCACTACCCTAGGATTGAGTTGAGCCAGAAATAATTCAATGCAAAAAAATCAATAAGAATGTTCTTCCTATTCATGAGGGGAAAAGTGTTTTTTCCCCTTTAGCATGCTAATTTCGTGCTATTTCTCTGTTTCAAGTAATAGTGTATTATCACAGAAAAGAACAAAGATTTATATGTCAGAATGTTTTTCAAATCATAGCTATAAAAGCTTAAGTAATTTACTAAACCTCCATAAGCCTTATTTTTTCCCAAATTAAGGGACAATACTATTATCTGAGTCTTAGTGTTATTGGTAGTATTGAGTACACTAATGTAAACATATGTTAAATGTTAGTTTAATGTTGTGGGAGATTTGCACATTATATCATGGAAGCTGATGGCTAACCTAGAGACTATCCCATTAATTTATTCATTCTTAAAGATTATTGAGCATCTGGTATGAGTACAGTGTTATACATTTTAGAAGCTACTAATATAAACAAACTATTGCCTCAGCCTTCAAAGAGCTTACACTCTAATGTTGGAATTAGAATACACAAAAATAATGATCAATTACAATGAGTAGCAAAAATAAAATTAATTTAGGCAACCTAAAATAATTATTAATTGAGGTGACTAAACTAATGCCAACACTAGTGTGATATGCTGCCAGTGGAGAGTAGCTTGCATAAATTTACCCTATTGGTAAAAAGGAAAGTTCACATAACCATAAAAGAAGGATTTTAGACTTTGCCATAACTAAATCTGTTTGTTTCAAACCTACTTTGTTACTACAGCAGTTGTTGGGAACTTAACTCAAAAAGTTCACCCAGAAATATGATGAAGATTTGAACTCGTGTACCCATGACCATATAAATTTTCTTCTCAGACTCTTACTCTAAATCATACCTCCTTATCACACACATACAACCTTTCACAGCCAGATCAATCCAGTCTTATTTCTCAGAGGATGTACCTTGAGCTTCAGATAAACAGCATTATTCTCTTCTCCTGGACTCTTCTTACATTTATTTCCCTATCTATGAGCATCAGCTCAATCTGCTAATCCTTGAAATGTTCATATATTTCCCAAATCTCTATTTAAATTTTATGAATTTTTGACAATTTCTAAGTAGTCTTTTTTAGATTTATTGGCACTACTTCATGATATAGTGCCTGTTATAAAAGTATTTATTAAATTGAGAAGGAATAAAGATTTAAAAGACTGGGGTAGTTTCTGAACTAAAGGTTTAGGAAACCCCAAATTATTTTAGATTTTTCTTATTATCTTGTAACTTAATATTTTTATATGCAGTGAACAAATTTTAAAAGACACTTCCAGAATTATTAGTTTTCCAATGTAGACTGGCAAGTTTATTACTATATCCCAAATAACCAGAAACAAAATTGACAAAAACATTTGTCTTCATTGCCACTTGAAAGGCCAAAAAGCAGAAATGATACACAGTGATTTCAATCATATTGAGTGTGGGAACCAGGAATTCAAATACTTGGACTTATCAGGCACTTAGCATCACCAAGATTGGAGTAGAAACCTTACTGAATTTTAAGCCATATTATGGTCCAACCACCAAAAACTAAGTAAAGGATATCACTATGATGAAAGCCATAGTTATAAATATCACCAATGATCACCAAAGGAATCCGTGTAACCTTGAATTTTACTACCCTACATCCTTCTATTCACTACCATGATTGATCCATTAGAGCTAACAAACTCCATGAACTATGTATTGGAGCCCTCCCTAAAGACCTAACTGTCACTGAGAACCATCAGTGAGGATTTGTTTGGGGTACAACAAGCCTTACATCAAAGTATATAGAGTAATGAGATCTTATAAAAGAGGATTATTGAATTATCACCTCTTCTACGTAGCTCTCCCTGATACTCTCTTTCCTCTCCATTGAGTTCCACAGAAATTTGTTTATCTGCCTTTAACAGTTGTTCTTTTTATTTGTGATATTTGACTTACCTCTTGTCAGTTTCCTCCACTAGTGTGGAGTTCCTCAAGGAAAGAGACCATAAATGTTTATGTTTTGATTCCTGGAGACTTATGCTTGTCCTCATACAAAGTAGACACTTAGCAATGGCTTGTTGAACTATAATTAATGAAAATAATAGCTACCTTCATTGAAAGTTCACTTTGTGCCAAACACTATACTCGACATAATACACTTGTCTCATTAATACTTAGCAATTGTGTGAGAAGGTATCATCAATCACATTTTATATGTAAATAAACCCCATAGCTATTAATTAACTTGTCATAAATAACACCGTTAATATGTGGCATAGCCAAGATTTAAATATAAATGTGACTGGTTCCAAAACCATGCTCTAATTCACTTGTTGGAAAAAAGGAAAGGAAGAAAATAAACAAGTGGGGAGGAAGAAAGGGAGGGAAGAGAGAATATGAAGGAAAAAAAAGAAGAGTCTCTTCACAATCTTCACTATAAAGATGCTGAGCAAAAGAAGTTGAATATAAAAACAATCATGGGTTTGTTTTGCTTGTTTGTTTGTTTGTTCGTTTGAGATGGAGTCTCGCTCTGTTGCCCAGGCTGGAGTGCAGTAGCGTGATCTCAGCTCACAGCAACCTCCACCTCCCAGGTTCAAGCAATTCTCCTGCCTCAGCCTCTGGAACCGCTGGGACTACAGGCACGTGCCACCACACCCAGCTAATTTTTGAATTTTTAATAAGACGGGGTTTCACCATATTGGTCAGACTGGTCTCAAACTCCTGACCTCGTGATCCACCTGCCTCATGATCCAGCTGTCTCGGCCTCCCAAAGTGTTGGGATACAGGTATGAGCCACTGTACCCAACCTGTTTTTTAGTATTTTTTCTTCAAAATTTTTAACTCTGATTCACTCTGGCACAAACTACTGTGCCTTATAAAAGTATTTTCAGACATACAATTTTTATTTTCTGTATTAACTTCACTATCCAAACTTCATAAAACTCCTAAATTGGTATTAATTGGTTACATTTTGTTTTTACTCAACCCTTAGGAGAAATGTTAAGTTAATCAGGCCTCCAGTTCACAGACCTTTATTTTCATCAGTTTGTACAAGGCATTTCTCTCATTTTTAAATTTTTTTTTTCCTCCTGTCATCCCTGGATTTCACTTTCACTGCCCTCCTTCTGCCCACATGCCTCATACTAATACATTTGAAATATACATGTCTTTTAATATGCACATACTTGCAAAACCTATAATGTTAGTTTTTTGCATTTATATGTCTTAAATTTAAATACATAGCATTGTTTAAAAGTCTAATATTGTTTCTTACTCTTTTCACTCAATCTGGGAATTTTCATCTGATGC
This sequence comes from Cheracebus regulus, assembly GCA_963574635.1. Taxonomy (NCBI): domain Eukaryota; kingdom Metazoa; phylum Chordata; class Mammalia; order Primates; family Pitheciidae; genus Cheracebus; species Cheracebus regulus. Next base: position 166,458 of record CAUYQU010083171.1, read on the forward strand.
ACTGCTGCATAGCACCCCATGGTATGCAGCCACCATATATCTATCCTTCATCCAATTAGGTTAGATGACCTAACTTCCCATTGCCACAAAGAGCACACACAAAATATTCACACTTATCTTTTTGTAAACCTTCAGGAACTTCTGAAGCACACGTGCAGACTGCTAAATATACCAGAATGCTTTCCAGACACTTAAATCTTTATCAGTAATGGAAAACAGGTCCAATTTCTCTCCACATCAGCATTTAGTATTATTCTTTTATCAGTCTTTTAAATGTATATCAGATGCTCATTTTTATAATTTCAATTTCTCAGATTATTGGTTTGAGTATTTTTTCATAAATCTAAGAGCTGTTTTGAACTGCTATTAATATTTTTTGTCCACTTTATAATGGTTTTTCTGCTTATTTATTTCTGGTTTACAGACTGTTAAAATATATTCTATAAAAATTTTAGATATTAAATCTTGCCATATTTTCCCATGGTTTCTCATCCATCTGGTAAATTTGTCTATAGTATACCTAATTTTGATTTAATAAAATTCATTCATTTTTTACCTTTTAGTTTGTGTTTTTGTTGTTTAGCCAAAAAGTCCCACTTTTTAGGTCACAAAAGTAATGTCCTATTTTTACATTTTATTTATTTATTTGAGACAGAGTCTCGCTCTGTTGCCAGGCTGGAGTGCTGTCGTGTAATCTCAGCTCACTGCAACCTCCACCTCACAGGTTAAGCAATCCTCCTGCTCAGCCTCCCTAGTAGCTGGGACTACAGTCACACACCACCAGGTTCAGCTAATTTTTGTATTTTTAGTAAAGATAGGATTTCACCATGTTGGCCAGGATGGTCTCAATCTCTTGACCTCATGATCTACCTGCCTCAGTTTCCCAAAGTGCTGGGATTACAGCTGTACTCCTTTTTTTTACACTACTGTTCCTCTCTCTTTCTTCTATGTATATAGACACATATATACTTGTACACACATGCATATACATATATATGAGGGGACTTCAATAAGTTTATGGAAAATAAAAAGATAAAATAAAAATATAAACTTTATTTCTCAACATAAACTCCATCAAGTTCAAGACACTTTTGTAAGCAATAATGCCACCCATAGTCCATCTAAAGAACTGAGGGTCCTGAGAATTTATGTTAATGCAGCCTTTTTTATGTTATTAACTAAAGAAAAATGGGTGCCCTTTAAATATTTTTTTTAAGATTAGGAAACAAAAATAAGTCAGAGGGAGTCAAATCAGGGCTGAAAGGTGAATGCCTAATGATATCTTATGGAAACTCTCATAAAACTAACTTTATTTGATGAGAGGAATGAGCATGAGCATGGTTGTGGTGAAGAACTCTTGTAGAGCTTTCCTGGACATTTTCTCTGCTAAGCTTTGGCTAACTTTCTCAAACATTCTCACAAGAAGATGTTATTTTTCATTGACGCTCTAGAAAGTCAACAAGCAAAATGCCTTCAGCATCCCAGAAATCTGTTGTCATGGCTTTTCTTCTTGACTAGTCTGGTTTTGCTTTGGCTGGACCACTTCTACCTCTTTGTAGCCATTACCTGGATGGTGCTTTGTCTTCAAGATTGTATTGGTAAAGTCATATTTCATCTTCTGTTATAATTCTTCAAAGAAATAATTCAGAATCTTGATCTGACATGTTTAAAATTTCCTTTGGAAGTTCTGACCTTGTGTGCAGCTGATCTGGGCACAACAGTTTTGGCACCCATCAAGTAGAAAGTTTGCTCAACTTTAGATTTTCAGTCAGAATTGTGTAAGCTGAACCAGTTGAGGTTTCTATGGTGTTGCCTATTTTTTCTCAATGTTAATTGTTGATCCTCTTTAAGACATGAACAAGATGCATTTTTTTTCCTAGCAAATTGATGTGGATGATCTGTTGCTGCAGACTTCACTTTCAACAACATCTCTTTCCTTCTAAAAACGAATTATCCATTTATAAACTGGTGATTTCGGTGGGGGGGAACATTGTCCCCATAAACTTTTTGTAAAACATAAATAATTTCACCATTCTTCCAATTTCACCAAAATGTGGTTTTTTGCTTCAATTTTAGCAGCATTCATGTTGCTTTGATAAGAGCACTTTTCAAATTCGTGTCTTATTTCTCTTAGTGCCTCAAACTAGATCCTGTTCACTATGTTATAACAAGTTAGTATGACTTTATTTGCATTCAAAAATTTTGAAATCCCTGTAATTTGTTTATAATATACATTTTCCATGAACTTTTGAAGACCCCATACATACATATATATATATATGTACATACACACACACACACACACACACACACACACACACACACAACAAAATCTTCAACCATTATCAGAATTAGTGCAGAAAAATTATTCATCCATTAAAAAGATAAGAATGCCCCTTATCATCACTACTATTTAAATGGAGCTCCTGGCTAAAGAAAAGATTGGAATTGAAAGAAATTAGTTAAATCTAAAATGTTTATTATTTCAGGTTTCTTAGTTGCTTAAATAGGAAGGGGGGTATAGACAAAAGAGAAATAAAAAATATTTGTGTTATACTACTTATCATCAAAGTATCGGAATAACTTCATTGGAATAGAAAAACACCAATATCGCCCCAATATATGTTTTCTAAAATATTCTCCATTTCTTTAGACAAGTAACCATTTGCTCCGCCATGAAAAACTCACTTGCTAGCTTATAATGCAGGAAAATACAGGAAAGAGATGCGGACCCAATAGTTTCTAAATAGTGGTATGGGATGGCTAAGACAAATTTATATATCTGAAATGTTCACAAATTCTCTTCTTACATAGCATGTTTTCATGCTGTTTTAGCAACTCTAATCCTCGTCAATGGATTGCCACCTTTGGTATTTCCACAAGAGATCCTAAACTGAGAAGGGGAGTAAGAAATATTTTAATCCATAACAATTATAAATCTGCAACTCATGAAAATGACATTGCACTTGTGAGACTTGAGAACATTGTCACCTTTACCAAAGATATCCATAGTGTGTGTCTCCCAGCCACTACCCAGAATAGTCCACCTGGCTCTACTGCTTATGTAACAGGATGGGGAGCTCAAGAATATTCTGGTAAGTGTCTCAGAAAAAAAATTAACAATAGAAATATCTTATTATTTGCTGTTATGTAATTTTTAAAAATTAGAAAACACCTGGAACAGGAGTTTCTGTTCTTCTACAGAGAGAACCATTCCATATTCTGCTCAGCCCAAGCTCCGGCTACCTCTGAGTTTCCTTAGCAAAGCAAAGCAATGCCCCAGGAACTATGAGGAGTTCTCAAATATAGGAAAATGTAAAAGAAAGTGATGAAAAAAATGAGTTCTTTAATAATCCAGAGATTCTGTAAGATTCAAATGGCTTCCCTATAAACAACAACAAAAGAGATTTTGTTTGTTTGCTTTTTAGAGGCAAAGACTATTGCTCAGACAGGAGTGCAGTGGTGCATGCAGTCATGGCTCACTGCAGCCTCAGACTCCTGGTCTTAAGTAATCCTCTTGCCTCAGCCTCCCAAGTAGCTAGGACTATAAATAAGTGTGCACCACCATACCCAGTTTGTTTGTTTTTTTCTATAGATAGGTTCTTGCTATGTCGCCAGGGCTGGTCTTGAATTCCTGCCCTCAAGCCATCCTCCTGCCTTGGCCTCCCAAAGCAATGGGAGGATTTATATTAGACATTCTATGAGGCCTTAATAACCCTTAAGGTATTAACTGCCCTTAAAAGTATTCTGTGATAAAATAAATCCTGCCTCTATAGCAAAGACTTGATGTGCACATAAGTACTGCTTATATTTGTTTATTGAATCAATAAAATGGAAACTAAAGTTAGGACTATGCTCAAGAGCTATTAGAACCAATGGGAAAGTAAGAGTATCAGTGAAGGAGTGAAAGGGTGGCATTGACAATTTCCCTGAGCTTTTAACCATGTTGTAGATAGTCTCTCCAAGTTATCATACAAAGCCTTAATTGTCCTAGAAAATGTTCTATTGCGTTCTTGTGGCCCAAAGTAATTTGGTGTAATAGATAAAATTTGTGCCAGTCGTGAAAAACTAGTGGTGCCATTCTGAGAGTACATCAATATAAAATAGACTATTTAGCCTTGAAACTAGACTGGTTTCTCTTTTGCTGCTAGGTTAAAGGTTATTCAATATGTAATCTTCCAATCCAAAATATGTCAGTGAATGATTCAAAAGGTTTTAGTCAATTTTTAGATAGCAAATTTGTTTTCTTTAAAGGTTTAAGGGGCACTGTGTCACAAAGCTAAAGCAAAAAAGGAAAAAAAAAACACTGATCTGTGAAAGGGGTTATCCTCATCTACTTGGGGAATTTTTGCTGGGGATAAACTCCAAAGTAAATCTTTAAGAGCCTTCATTGCTGAATATAAAATAATGTTTGGAGTACATTTATTTCTTCTCAAATGTATCATAGGGTCAATAACGTACGTAACTTGAAGTTCATTTTTTTTCACACTTTTATACCAAACAGGCCCCACAGTTACAGAACTAAGGCAAGGACAGGTCAGAATAATAAGTAATGACGTATGTAATGCACCATATAGTTATAATGGAGCTATCTTGCCTGGAATGCTGTGTGCTGGAGTACCTCAAGGTGGAGTGGATGCATGCCAGGTAAGCTTAAGACACTCTCGTCCATGTCATCATTCAAGAAGTGTATAAAATAATGTGATAGACATAAAGATAACATACACAACTCTGATCCTCTAAAATGTATGACCTAGATTTTAGAAATAAAATTTTTTATGAAGTTTCTCTATCATGAAAACATTAACTCTGAGAGGCCAAATTATAGAGTAGTTAACCATCCAAAGTGCAAGAATTAGAAAGCCTTCTATTTGAATTCCTTAACCTCCATTACCAAGTCTCTTTATCTAAAATCTGGGGATAATTATGATAGGACCTAACTTTTTAGGTACTAAGAAAAATTAGCTGAAGACTAACTATATCAGGCCCATATTAAGCAACAAAGAAATCTCATCTATTTTACTATTGTTAATGTAGACCATGGTCATCGGTGCCAACAACTTTAACCTCAACCTTTTAACTGCTATGAAGGATTAAATAAAAAGTTAATCACTATATTATAAAAATTAATCAATATGTAATGATTGATTTTAAGAGATAAATAATAATTCTTGGAGCACCTTGAAGATAGAAAATTTATACAAAAAGCCAAGTAATTTGAGTGACAAGGCTCCTACAATAATGAAACAGTACAAATGAAAAAGAAAAGAAATAACTGTTATATTTGGATCTAGCCCATAATTTTTAACCAATGTACAAAAACAAACAATAAATATAAAATTCTCACTTTAAAGTAATTAGAATAAAATTTTAATTCTAAAATTTTAAATTAAATTATCTAAACATAACTGATGTGGTTATAGCTTCAGTAGGTTTTTCTTAGTACCTAAAAAGTTAGGTGCCATTATGATTATCCCCAGCTTTTAGATAAAGAGATTTGGTAATGGAGGTTAAGGAAATCCAACTGCATGTAGTAACAGGAACAGCGAGTGTCAGAAATTAAATATTCTTTTAGCCTGGAGTTTTAAAAAATCATTCTGTTTTCTTGAGTAATTTGTTACTATTTTTGTGGGTGAATTGTAGAAAGAAAGATAAGAATTATACTTTGCGTCAAAAGATCACTAACTTTTATATTTAGTGTTCATGGTCTTTAAAAAGTAGATAAAAAGTAGTTCTCACAGTTTATGCAAAGCCCCCAATTCATGAGCACTTTTCCCAAAATGAAACATTTTTATCAACTGCAAGTTGTGTGTAGGTGGAGATTTGCTTTTCAATTGTCAAGATACTGTTAATTACCCAGTCTTTTATCTCCTTTTGGTGGAGATGTCTCTTTGGTAGGAAACCCTTCTTGCTCTCTTTCCTGTTTCTCTTTTACTACTAGCCCTGAAACAAGAATTCTCAAGTTTAATGATAGCTTTCCAAAGATTCTGTCAATCAAATAAGCAGCACACCTCCAAACTGACAATTCCAGTCTAGTAAGAGCATTAAGACTTAAAAATAAACATGAGATTTAAAAGGGTGTTATTCATTATTTTACCATTTATAATGCCCCTTACCTTCTGTCCTTCTGTGTATACAAATTATTTTCTTCCTTCAAGCCCAGTTCAAGCCATAACTCATCATTATACCATCCATATGTATTCCACTCTAGGCATCACTGATTTTTTTTTTCTTTTTGTACTTTAGGTTCTGGGCTACATGTACAGATCATGCAGGATTGTTGCATAGGTACATACATGGCAAGATGATTTGCTGCCTCCATCCCCCCATCACCTATATCTGGTGTTTCTCCCCACGTTATCCCTCCCCACCCCCCACAGTCCCTCCCCGAGTCTCCCCCAACTGAGCCCAGTATGTGATGCTCCCCTCCCTGTGTCCATGTGTTCTCATTGGACATCACTGATTTTTAATTAAAATATTATAATGCAAAGTTTACACCTCAAGAAAATAAAAAAACATAGCACGTTACATAAGAGCTTATAAGATCCTATTTGTTTCTATCCATTCTTTTGTTCATTTGTGCATTCATTAATACAAAGGAATTACATTAATTACTTTCTATGCACTAGGCAATGTGTTAGCACAATACTATCCCTGGACTCAGCAAATTTATGGTCTAGAAGAGAGGATACAAATTCAAATGTCTGCAGTCAGGCAGTGAAGCTGGCCAGATATGTAAAAATTACAAGTCCTTTTTGGTTTAACATTTGCTTGCCCACGTTTGCTCAGACATCATGCAAAATAATTTCTCACTATAGAAAAACTCACTACAAAAACAATAATAGAAAGTACTGAGAACTGGTTAACTGAAGGATACGTATGTCATCTAAAAGAAGCAGGTGACAACCAGCTTCATGAAGTACTTGCCATGCATGTTGATGCTTCACACACTGACCCTTCTCCCCATCTAGACCAGTAATTAAACAGGTATGGACGAGCTAACTACTAAGAGCAGCCAAATAAATAGCAAACTAATTTAGAAGCACACTTGGTAATAATAGCTGACTTTTTTTAGTACTGACTATACTATATGCTAAGCTGTACTCAGAGTGCTTTGAGTTTTAAACTTGTACAGACATTATTTACAAATGAGGAAACTGAGGTAAAGAAAGCTATTCACTAACTTACCAAAGGTCACATAGCCGGTAAGTGAAGGACTTAAACCCAGACTATCTAGTTCCATAATCCACAGACTTATTTCATTGTGCAGAATGTAAGATATACTCAATCTGTCTCCCCAACTAGATTATTATGTGCACAGATATTTATTAGTTGGTTGGTTCATTATTATGACTGGGTGGTAAATATCTCATAAGGAGTGTTTTGCTTATGACTATATAAAATTTTTCACCAAAAGACTTTTTGATGATATTCTATGCATCAGACATCATGCGGGGTGCTAAGGATAGGAAGATAAGTGAGACTTCTGGAAACTCATTCATTCAACAAATATCTCCTAAGAATGAGAAGCTTAGGTTTCGGCAGTGTACAGAATAAGTATGTTCTCTTTCCTGTTGGACTTTACAGTATATCTTGGAAAACAGACATTGAACAAATATCATAAATGCAAGTGAGTGTTTCAGAGACAAGCAGCTGCTATATCAAAACAAGTGGGACTAAGTAAATAGGCACACAAATATGCTTTTATAAAATAGTGAAGCAATGATAGAGACACACCCACAAGATGTAAGGACACAGTGGAGAACAACTGAGCCCAAAGCTGGGAAGGGTGAGAGTGGGATGGAAAAGGGTTGGTCAGAGAAGGTTTCTTGAAGGAGAGAAAGCCTGGATGAGTAGGAAGCAACCAGGCAGTGACTGAGGGAAATCTGAGAAATGTACTTCCCATCTTCTCAGACTTGCTGAAGGAATAACTTGGATACTCTGAGGATTTCAATAATTTTTCCACCACTTGGTATATTTCAGAAGGAAATAGTCTGGCTTTAGTCATATAATGGATGTGACTGCTTCCTTGACTGCCATAGAAACTCCTTAATATTTTAGGTTTGTCTTTGCACTTAAGTAATCAGTCATTTTGTTTTTTACAGGGTGACTCTGGTGGCCCGCTAGTACAAGAAGACTCACGACGGCTTTGGTTTCTTGTGGGGATAGTAAGCTGGGGAGAGGAGTGTGGCCTGCCGGATAAGCCAGGAGTGTATACTCGAGTGACCGCCTACCTTGACTGGATCAGGCAACAAACTGGGATCTAATGCAACGAGTGCATCCCTGTTGCAAAGTCTGTATGCAGGTGTGCCTGTCCTAAATTCCAAAGCATTACTTTTCAGCTGATAAAGAAACCAGAAATGTCCTAATTTAATATCTTGTTACATAAATATGGTTGAACAAATACTGTTTAATCTACCCTTATTATTAAAGGTTCTATATTTTCTCAAGATAACTACATGAATGTTATATAGTACAGTGGCTATGTCACAGAAGAAACACACTAATTACAAAGTTAACAATTTCATTACAATTGTGCTAAATGCTAATAGTGAGGAAAACAGGCAACTTGAGTATGCATAGTAAAGGAACCTCACAGGTCTAATGAGTCAGAGGGGTCTTCTCTGAGGGTTTCACTGGGGCTGATACGTAAGCAAAGTGTGGAAATACGCAAAGGAAAAAAGTGATGGAATAATATTCAAGACAAAAAGAACAGTATGAGGCAAAAGAAATAAGATGTATTTAAAATTTTAGTTACTCAATATCTTATAGTTACTATGAGTCCTAAAATTGAAAACGTGAAACCATTGTACTATATGTATAACCTAATCTTAATTATTCCCTAAGAGCATGCTCCCATAGGAAATAGCTGACACTTCAGCTATTTAAGGCAAAAGCAAAAATAGTTCACTCCTCAACTGAGACCAAAAGAATTACAGATATTTTTCATCATGAAAAATATCCTTCATCTACATAAAGGAGAGACTATATCTACTTTATAGAGAAGCTAATCAATATACCTATGCCACCTTCTCAGGTGCTTTACAACTATGTAGTACTTTCTAACAACAAAATAATAATAATTTTTAAAATGAAAGATTTAATCATCAGGAAGAATTTCCCACTACAAACTTTCCATCACTGGCAGTTACACTTTTGAGAGGAAAAGGGTCTTCAATCCCTAAACCTAAGTAATGAATTGAACGTTTAAAGAGGGAGAAGAGTTGGCTTGCAAAGGAGAAGATTAAATAGCTTAATTTCAGTAGAATGATCTTGAAGACAGAAAAATCTTTTTCAGTCTTCCTCTCTCATTTTCTCTCTCTCTCCCCATCTCATACACATGCCTCCCCGACCAAAGAATATAATGTAAATTAAATCCACTAAAATGTAATGGCATGGAAATCTATATAGTCTGAATCATGAACATTCCTGAGATTTTACAAGCTCCCAGTGAAGCTAAAGTTTACCTATGCATGATCACCTATGCGTCAGGGCTTCCTCCTTCTAGAAGCTAACTCCCTACACCTAGGCATCAGGACTGCTCCGTACATTTGTGGAAAACTTCTTGCATTTTTCCTGATGTAAAATTGTGAAAATGCCTACATTAAAACCATCTACTTTTAAGGAAAGGGAGTTGAAAATGCAACCAACTCTTGGCAAAATGTACAAACAAATCTTTGCTATACTTTATTTCAAATAAAGTCTCTTAAAATAATTTCCCTGCCTAATTATTTATGGAAGTTATGACTTTTGAAGGACAATTCAAAACAATTTATTTCATTGGTTCTGCAATGAAAGCACCACCACTTATACTCTAGTAAAGCCTTGGCACTTTCTGCTGCCTTTTAATCAAGTGCTATAATTGAGGCAAGCTTCCAGCTTGACACTCCTTGGCTGTACCCTATGAAGACAATATTAAACTGGTAATTTAGAGTAAGCCACAAGGGGAGGGAGTCTTTGTGCTTTTGTGTGTTTGTGTATTTGTGTGTGCAAGGTACCCTCATATAATAGCAGACATATTTGTGTTTATTCTTATATATTGAAAGCTATGTAAAAGAAGACAATTATTTGGCAGAAAATAGGGCAAATTCAATTATTTATTGAAAACAATAAAAAGTTATTTAACAAAATATGCATATTTTGTTAAAAGATATTTGAGAACTAGGAGAGCATTTATTTTAAGAGCTTCTTTTTTTTTATGTACGAATGAATCCATTTTCCTGACACCTATGTGTGGCTTTATGAAAGTAATTTTGAATAGTTATGGAGGAGTGGTGATATATAAATGGTTTCAGTCCTTAAAAAATGATTCTGGGAGCTCTGAAAGAAAATTTCTAGCACCCTAATTCAGTTGTAGAAAGTTATTGAACAAGGGAAATCCTGTTCAGCATACATACTAACCAATTTTAAAAAGCACACATAATAATCAATTTTAAAATGTGGCAAACAGTGAATATTTTTCACTAAAACTGAATCCTCCTGAGTTTAAAATAGTGAACTAAGAGAATTTTTCAAGAAAGTTTAGAGCAAACAGTTGACTACAATCAAACATGCAAAAACATCTTTCCACCAAACCCTTATGCAGATTTAACATTTCAATAAATTAAAATGTAACTGACTTTCATCTTGAATCCCTATCATGATTCGTGGCACATAATAGATAGCCAATGAATTCTTGTCAAGTGAGTGAATGTATGTTCTTTAAAAAAAAAAAAAAAAAAAAGTCCATAGCATTAAAAGGAAATTTTAAGTTGTTTTCACTTTGGATAGAGATTGTAGCCACAGGAAAATTTATCTTATGAGCAACCATTTTTTATTATGCATTTTGACACCAAAATACATTTGGAGAAAAGTCTAGAATGCACTTGTTTTAAACTTCAGTAAATAATCTTTCAAAAGCTTTTCCTGTTTTGGCACTTTGGGAGGATAAGGCGGGCAGATGGCTTGAGTCCCAAGAGTTCAAGCACAACATGGTTAAAACTCTTAACCTTTCTACAAAATACAAAAATTAGTAGGGCATGGTGGTGTGCACCTATAGATCCAGTTACACAGGAGGCTGAGGTGGGAGGATCACTGGATCCCAGGGAGGTAGAGGCTGCAGTGAGCCATGATGGCACCATTGCATTCCAGGCACTTTTCTTAGTATAGAGTCTGAGTTCTTAAAGGTTAAAATATGAATGGAATATATATCTGGTAGACTAGATAATAACTTTCTTTTATTTCCTTTTTTTAAAAATTTATTTTATTTCAAGTTCCAGGCTACAAGTGTAGAATGTGTAGGTTTGTTGCATAGGTATATGTGTACCATGGTGGTTTGCTGCACCTATCAACCCATTATCTAGGTTTGAAGCCCTGCATGCATTAGCTATTTGTCCTAATGCTCTCCCTCCCCTTGCCCCCCACCCCTCAACTGGCCCTGGTGTGTGATGTTCCACTCCCTGTGTCCATGTGTTCTCATTGTTCAACTCTCACTTATGAGTGACAACATGCAGTGTTTGGTTCTGTTCCTGTGTTAGTTTGATGAGGATGATGGCTTCAGCTTCATCCATGTCCCTGTAAAAGACATGATCTCATTCCTTTTAATGGCTGCATAGTATTCCATGCATTTTCTTTATCCAGTCTATGACTGATGGGCATTTGGATTGGTTCCAAGTCTTTGGCTATTGTGAATAGTGCTGCAGTAAACATACATGTTCCCGTGACTTTATAGTAGAATAAGTTATATTACTTTGGGTATATATCTAGTAATGGGATTGCTGGTTCAAATAATATTTCAGGCTCTAGATCCTTGAGGAATCACCACACTGTCTTGCATAATGGTTGAACTAACTTACATGCCCACCAACAGTGTAAAAGTGTTCCAGTTTCTTCACACCCTCATCAGCATCTATTGTTTCTTGACTTTTTAAGAACTGCCATTGTGATTGGCATGAGATGGTATCTCATTGTGGTTTTGATTTGCATTTCTCTAACGATCAGTGATGTTGAGCTTTTTTTCATATGTTTGTTGGCCACATAGATGTCTTCTTTTGAGAAATGTCTGTTATATCCTTTGCCCACTTTTTAATGGATTGTTTTTTACTTGTAAATTTAGTTAAGTTCCTCGTAGATTCTTGATATTAGATCTTTGTCAGGTGGATACATTGCAAAAACTTTCTCCCATTCTGCAGGTGGCATGCTCACTGTGATGCTAATTTTTGTTTGTTTGTTTTGCTTTTTGTTTTGTTTTGCTTTGTTTCCATGCAGAAGCTCATTAGTTTAATTATATCCCATTTGTAAATTTTGGGATGCAACTGTTGCAACTGTTTCTGGTGTTTTTGTCATGAAGTCTTTGCCCATGCCTATGTCCTGAATGGTATTGCCTAGGTTTTCTTCTAGGGTTTTTATGGTTTTGTGATTTACATTTATGTCTTTAATCAATCTTGAGTTAATTATTGTATAAGATGTAAGAAAGGGGCCCAGTTTCAGTTGTATGCATATGGCTAGCAGTTTTCTCAGCACCATTTATTAACTAGGGAATCCTTTCCCTATGGCATGTTTTGGTCAGGTTTGTCAAAGATCAGATGGTTGTAGATGTGTGATGTTATTTCTGAGTTATCTGTCCTGTTCCTTTGGTCTATGTGTCTGTTTGGTACCAGTACCGCGCTGTTTTGGTCACTGTAGCATTGTAGTATAGTTTGAAGTCAGGTAGCCTCCAGATTTGTTCTTTTTGCTTAGGATTGTCTTGGCTATATGGGCTCTTGTTTCCATATGAAATTTAAAGTATTTTTTTTTAATTTTGTGAAGAATATCAATGGTAACTTGATGGGAATAGTATTGAATCTATAAATTACTTTGGGCAGTAGGGCCATTTTCACAATATTGATTCTTCCTGAGAATCAATATAAGGATGGAATATTTTTCCATTTGTGTCACCTCTGATTTCCTCGAGAAGTGGTTTGTAGTTCTCCTTGAAGAGGTCCTTCACATCTCTTGTTAGCTGTATTCCTAGGAATTTTATTCTCTTTGTAGCAATTGTGAATGGGCAACCACTCATGATTTGGCTCTCTGCGTGTCTATTGTTAGTGTATAGGAATGCTTGTGATTTTTGCATAATGACTTTTGTATCCTGAGACTTTGCTGAAGTTGCTTATCAGCTTAAGGAGTTTTTGGGCTGAGACAATGGGATTTTCTAAATTTCTAAATATAGAATCATGTCATCTGCAAACAGAGACAATGTGACTTTCTCTCTTTCTGTTTAAATACTCTTTATGTCTTTTTCTTGCCTGACTGCTCTGGCTAGAACTTCCAATACTATGTTGAATAGCAGTGATGGAAGACAGCAAACTTGCCTTGTGCCAGTTTCCAAAGGGGATGCCTTCAGCTTTTGCCCATTCAGTATGAGTTTGTCATAAATAGCTCTTATTATTTCTAGATATGTTCCATCAATACCTAGTTTATTGTGAGTTTCTAACATGAAGGGACGTCGAATTTTATCAAAGGCCTTTTCTGCATCTATTGAGATAATCATGAGGTTTTTGTCATTGGTTCTGTTTACATGAGGCATTACATTTATTGATTTACATATGTTGAACCAGCCTTGTATCTCAGGGATGAATCCCACTTGACAGTGGTGGATAGGCTTTGTGATGTGCTGCTGGATTTGCCATATTTTATTGAGGATTTTCACATCAATGTTCATCCCTGATGAACATTGTCCAGGAATTTATCCATTTCTTCTAGATTTTCTAGTTTATTTGCACAGAGGGGATTATAGTATTCTCTGATGGTAATTTGTATTTCTGTATGGTCAGTGGTGGTATTCCCTTGTTCATTTTTTATTGGATCTATTTGATTCTTCTCTCTTTTCTTCTTTATTAATCTAGCTGGGAGTCTATCTATTTTGGTAATTTTTTCAAAAAACCAGCTCCTGGATTCGTTGATTTTTGTAAGGGGTTTTCATGTCTTATCTCCTTCAGTTCTGCTCTGATCTTAGATATTTCTTGTCTTCTACTAGTTTTGGATTTATTTGCTCTTGCCTCTCTAGCTCCTTTAATTTTGATATTAGGGTATTGATTCGGTATCTTTCTAGCTTTCTGATGTCGGCATTTAGTGCTATACATTTCCCTCTTAACACTGCCTTAGTTGTGCCCCAGAGATTCTGGTAGATCGTCTTTTTGTTCTCATTTTATTTTTTAATATGTTCTAATGTACATCATCACAAATGTTAGGTATGTAGAGAAGACACTTTCACACACATGATATTTGGGAATTATAACTTTCATAAACAACTTCCTATGGCATTCTTCTTCCATAGAATCTCTTAAAGGTATCATCTTATTTTTTAATACTTTTAAACATCTCATTGCTTAAAAACTAAAACATTTTGAAAGCCCCTTTTCTTAAGCAAAAAAATGAATACATGCTTTAAAAGCTGCCTTTTTTAAAGCTCATATCAAACTTTCTATTCCATCTGGCATATTTTCTTTCTATAAACTCAATTAAGGCCTCCAGAAAGTAATTTTCTTAATTATATCTCTCAGCCTCCATTCTGCCTAAATACAGCAAATATACACTCTATTTTTGGTAGATTTTGCCAATTCAGGGTTTTCTTAGGAATGAGGTTTTCTCTGTTAAGTTACCATATCCCTTATCCTTCTCTAAGTTCCAAGTGACCCAGCTGATACATTACCAAGACACTGGGCTGAGGGGCTGATCTTCAGTTATCATCTGTTCTCACTGTATCTCCTGGGATGTACACTGTGCTGTCTGGTTTCCAAGCATTATCAACCCTCCATACCTATTCTCTCAGAAGTCTGAGTTCTCATCATGTCTCCAACTCAGAGATCATATTGCTAACTACGGGCTCATTCTCCAAACTGGTCTGTCAGCTCTCTCTTTAACTCGTTTAGAAGAATATAACACATGGGCTATTAACCACCTCTACTCTAAATCACCATCAAACTCAACAAGGTTATTTTGGGGTCTCTCTGTTAGAGGCCCTCTCTACTCAAGGATTTAGGCACCATTGGTGTACAAGGAACTCTGCAAGTTTGTCACTTTTCAGCTCCAAATGTGAAAGGAGGCATAAGACCTCTCTACTTTCATCTACCTTCATGTTTATCTGAGTTTTATTATCCCTAATCTCCAACACTAACTGAGTTAGGAGAGAAGGATGGGAAGGGTTGAAAGGTCGTGGACTTTTTCTCACTCTAGTGCTTTCATTTCTGAAACTCTACTCTGTCTTCCAGTCCACGAAAATCTATCTAGTCTGGTCAGATGGGGAGAAAATTTGTTCTGAACAAGAAAGTATTTTTCAATTCTCTAGTATAGGTTGGGTTTTAGCTTGAAATATGAGTATATACATTTCATATATAGTGAAATAATGCATATATAAAAAGCATATTATATTGATATATAGTTAAGAGAAAAAATTTTTAAAGCAGCACAAATGCATATACTCTAAGAAACAGAACATCTTCTATATCCAAAGGATTATAAATTGTTCTACTATAAGGAAACATGCACACAAATCTTCACTGCAGTATTGTTTACAATAGCAAAGACTTGGAGCCAACCCAAATGCTCATCAATAATAGACTGGACAGGGAAAATGTGGCACATATACACCATGGAATATTATGCAGCCATCAAAAACGATGAGTTCGTGTGCTTTGTAGGGACATGGATGAACCTGGAAACCATCATTCTCAGCAAACTGACACAAGAACAGAAAATCAAACACCACATGTTCTCACTCATAGGCAGATGTTGAACAATGAGAACACATGGACACA